>CABHPP010136465.1:0-45178 GCA_902168425.1 Peromyscus attwateri | reverse complement strand
GTGAAAGTGGTGACACTTGGGGAAATCTGAATTCATAAGGAAACATCATCTTTCAGCTAATGCACTGTAGTCAGACACATGAAACATCTGCCCCCTCTGTATATTCTGTAAATTACCTGGACTTGCTGAGTATCTCCATTTTACAGTGCTGAGAGCAGAAAATGTCACCATGATTTTAAACAGAGTTTTTCATGTTCAGGAACTACTGTAAAATGATGGATTTCCAAGTCACCTTAGCTTTGTCAATTCGAGCCATATACTTAACGTAGTTTTAATGTTGCTGTTTATTTTTTATTGCTTAACATAGTCATTGTACAGACTTTTAAATCCAACTTTCAAGTTAAATATTTCCTGGTAAATCTTTTAGACTTACTTGACAAAGAAAAAAGTGTGCCTATCAGTTATAGTAATTTTCTCAGTGTTTCCTTATTTTATCTATAAAAAAACAGAAATTCTCCTATTGCCAAAAATAAATTGAAAATATCAATGTAGGAACTCACATCAGTTTAAAAAATAAGATACTGAGTAATGCTGATACACTATAGGTAAAATTACTCAAAACAATGAAGCAACATAAGAGGAGGTAGCATATAGAAAGAGCTAATTCATCATAGCTATTGTATATCAACATTCCATTGTCTATATCTATTATAAGAAAATCTATACTATATTTTTGGGGAAATTCTCAGTGACATAACATAGAAACCTATATTTAAATTTAAATATATTATAAGGTTCTTAAATATATCCAAGGAGGAAAATGAATAAAGCAATATTACATCTCTCAGGTAAGTTGTCCAACACTCTACTGATAGATATACATAAATATGTGCTAGGCATGTTAACTTAAATATCACTAATAAAATATGGTCTCATAGAATTTGAGCTATGTTCTCTGTCAGCATGTTTTTATCTACCAAGAATTACTGTAATCAAGTTAAATCAGTAGTTTCATTTACTTCAAGAACAGGAAAAAATATAAAACTAGAACCATAGTCTCAGTTTTTAAAGTTATCTTTAAAATTTGGTGATTATCACCATCTAAAGGTAAAACCTTTAAGTTTTACATGATTTAGTATGCTTTTAAGATCGTAATATGTAGTAACATCTTTTTCTAAAATACCTCTTGCCTTTGGAGAACAAATTCTTGCCAGGCTTTGCAACCAAGTTAATAACATGCTTTGAGATCATTTACAACTAGGTTTTCAATCTGTTATCCTACTGTGTGCTCAGGCAGTTTCATTAAATTTTCTTTAAGGAAACAATTTATCCAAGATTAATATGCCTTTGATTTCTCATATAATCAGTTATCAGAACCTAAAATAAATGTCTAGCTTTCATATCCCTGATCAGAATTCTCTCTCTCTCTCTCTCTCTCTCTCTCTCTCTCTCTCTCTCTCTCTCTCTCTGTGTGTGTGTGTGTGTGTGTGTGTGTGTGTGTGTGTTATGGTAATCATTTGTTGAAAGCAGCCAACAAGTTGAAAGAAACCTTAAAGAAAACAAATATCCCACAAATGCTGGAAGTAACATGTGAATATGGACTGATGAAATGCAGTTTCAAATGCTGTCTGGGTCATCTGAGGTAAGTAAAGCAACTTATTTATTCCCTTGTAAAACCCTTTTAAAAACATTTCTCATTCCTTTTCCATACAATGTTTTCTTTGCTGCCTAAAATATGTAGAACAAATAAAGCCCTTTATTAGGGACAGACATACACACCAAACAAGCAATAAACAGGTCAGTAACCACAAACCACAGAGTAATGAAAGATGAAGGCAAAGATGTGGAGAATTCAAATTTGTGCTAGAACCAAACTGTAGTGTATATATATATATATATATATATATATATAAATTCTAAAACCTATATTTTTCCATGCAATTCTCTGAACCAAAACCCTAGTGGTTGGCCAAAGATGTATCATTTGCCCAGCTAAAACTATGACCCCTAATTTTATGCAAATATTCAAAACTTTGGAGAATCACAGAACCCCTTAATATAACAAATATTAATTTCTTCTCTATAATATTCTATGCATTATGTAATGAGGAAAAGTTGCATGTGTTCTCTATGGTCTTGTGGCTTGAGGAATGATAGCCCTGTGATAAGTACTTTATAATCTTTAAGACTTCATTTTTATCATTATATTAAAATAACTACACTACACTCAGTTCCTTTTTGCATTTAATAATGTATAACTAAATATGGTTTTCAATTGCCTATGTCTTACAGTTCATAAGTACAGAGCTGGAATCTGTCCTTTCGACACTTGCTGGAGCCCTCCAAGTTTCTTCACAATTAGAATTACTGAGGCTGTGTATGAAAGCTTTAGGCTTTTATCAGCTGAAACAAAATCAATGTACAAAACCTTATCCTTTCTCCAGTTTCTTCTCTAAAGGAGTACAAGATCTAGCAAACCTACAAGTCTAGGGGAATTCCAGTTCCTGACTACTTGATCCATGTTGCCAAACTATCATTATGACCCTGTCCTGACTTCACAGACAACACCTCTGTATGACAGCTGCAATCTTGATGATCCCTAGTTGCTAACTGCTATTGGGCTCCTGTTTCATGTCTATCATATTGGAAGGACTGTATTTCGAGCCAGAGTTGTATCCTCTGTAGTTATTTTTGGGAAGTATTTTAGAATACTTTTCTCATGCTTCTAAGTCCTGATTGAAATCTGAAGTTATTATTGATAGGAATACTATCAAACTGCAGCTACAGCCACTACTACTCTCATGCTATTTCATCTATTACTATCAGCATAAAACTCTTGAGTTCTTACTAGTATCCTTTTGCAGGAAAAATATCCGTATATCTGAAGAAGTAATTTTAATTCCATACAAATTAAACAAATCCCAGAGAGTTCCCGTTGTTTGTTGTCGCTGATATGTGTTATTTGGCTTTCCTAGTGCTGTCCTGTATGTGGCCTGGCTAATGCCCTTTAACCTGTTTTCTGTTAGTACCTGGTTTTCTTTGAAACCATGTGTCCTTAGAAACACAGATCTTTAAGTCATTCCTCTGGATGTGTAATGTGGAATTTTAACCCTATCCTTAGCCCAGCCTCATTCTGTACCTATGTTGGCCATCCTCTCTATTTCACATCTGTCTGTGTGCTTACTCTGAGACAGTGATGATGGTGACTGGCCTCAGATGTGGCCTGAACACCTTGGTCTGTCTTCAGTGTAGATTCTGTTTCACCAGGTATTATTGAATAACATGCCTAGCATATACAGAATATACCCTGCATATATGGCAACCAAAGCCAATCATTTATGGCAGTGGATATGGTTTTATTGGTTTACTGGTAGCTTGGTCTGAATGTCTTTTTACTCTCATTACATTAATCCATGACACATAAGCAGTATTTTCTTATTTATTCTAGAACACTATGAATTCACAGAAATACATTTCTGAAACATGGGTACACTGTACTCATAGAATTAGCCTATGTTTAGTCATGCTAGACTGTCCAATAGAGTAATTAAAAAAGAAAAGCATTGTAATTTCCACAAGTACACTGATGAAGTGATATGTGGTGGTATTGTGTTCCCCAAAATATTGTGTACGCTAATAAACTTATCTGGGGTCAGAGAACAGGACAGCCACAATATTAAACAGAGGTAGGCAGTGGTAGCACACGCCTTTAATCCTAGCATTCCAGAGACAGAAATTCCTCTGGATCTCTGTGAGTTCAAGGCCACATCGGAAACGGCCAAGCATGGTGACCCACGCCTTTAATCCCAGAAAGCAAGCCTTTAATCCCAGGGAGTGGTAGTAGAAAGCAGAAAGGTATATAAGGCGTGAGGACCAGAAACTAGAGGCATTTGCCCTGGAGAGGCATTTGCCCTGGAGAAGCATTTTGGCCTGGTTAAGCATTTTGGCCTGGTTAAGTGTTCAGGCTTCTAGCAGCAGTTCAGCTGAGACCCATTCTGGATGAGGACTCAGAGGCCTCCAGTCTGAGGAAACAAGACCAGCTGAGGATCCGGCGAGGTGAGATAGCTGTGGCTCATTCTGTGTCTCTGATCTTCCAGTGTTCACCCCAATACCCGGCTCAGGTTTGATTTTATTAATAAGAACTTTTAAGATTCATGCTACAGTGATACCTGCTTATAAAAGGGCTTCTTCATAGCACTCAGTGTGCTACATTCCACTCTCAGGGATGAAGTACTGGTTTTGAATAGTTGCCTTCCTCAGTAATTCTTTAAAATGTGTTCCTGTATTCAGCTGAGATCAATATTAAGCTCAACAATCAAATCTTTTAATGAAACCAGTTTATCTTCTTCTTCTTTGTCTCTTGTGATATCCAAATGCTCTCACAGCCATTGTTTCTAGTTTGAAAATCATTGTCTAAAACAGTCTTTTTTGATCTTCAAAACTCTCAACACTTGTTACTGTGGTCTGGCTGTCATCTAGACAAACACTACTGGTTTTGGTGAATTCCTTCTAAGTTAGAATTGCTGAGCTTATTCAGAGCAATTACAAAATTCTCACCCACCTTGAACTTAAATCTCTCTCAAAAACATTTATTCCATCTTTTTTAGTTCACAGATCACTCACACTGACAGAAAAGACAAGTAAAATAGAGTTGAGAGGTTTTGTCGTTTCTCTGTCACTTATCAACATTCAATCATTAACTTCAGGAAGCTGACTTCCCTTTTCTCTTGGTGGCAGTCTGAAATCCTCTTCAGTTTATAATATTTTCCACTCACATCTCCTTGACAAACTTTCTGCTTTGCAACCCTCCAATCTTGATCCATTTTCTCCATGTCAATCACATACCACATGGTGAGATCTTTTCATCACAAGTGCATTACTGGGCCTTTAAAATTATTGGGCCTGATAAAAATTCTTTTTATCAGGATTTATTTCATTTTTAATTAGGTGTATATGGGTATCTCTGTGTGTGGCTATATGCATGTGAGTGCCAGTATCCTTAGAGGCCATTGTTTTATTCTCTGAAGCTGGAGTTATGGGTGGCTGTTAGTCACCCAATGTAGGTGTTGGGTCCTGTACAAAAGCAGTACATGCTCTTAATATACTGTCTCATCATCCCCTACTATCAAATGTTCTAATTATAAACTCTGGAATTTAATTTGCAAAAATACACAAAATATCCTATTTTCAATATTGTATTATAAACATAAAGTTATAACTGGGAGGATTGTCCGGTTGTATAAAATAACCCAGGTAAGCCAGGCGGCAGTGGCACATGCTTTTAATCCCAGCACTTGGGAGGCAGAGTTAGGCAGATCTCTGCGAGTTCAAGGCCAGCCTAGTCTACAGAGTGAGAATCACGACAGGCACCAAAACTACAGAGAAACTCTGTCTCAAAAAACAAAACAAAACAAAGAAAAAAAAATAGCCTAGGAAAACAATGACCTCATAAGTCCTTTGTCATTAGCAGTGACCAGGAGAATAACTAGTATGACACATCAGGTCAGAGTGAGGGGAATACAGCTGTAAAAACATCAGTTTTACAAAAGGTGGAAGAGAGAAACATGAAAATCTTTAATTTTATGAGGTACACATGTGAATTCATAAATTCTATTATCTTGACCCATTGACCTTTTTTAACCTAAATGAAAAATTATAATACTCTTCTTTATTATCTCTTTTTGCAGTAACTTTCAAACAAGGAAGGTTTACTTACTTTACTAATATCTGACACGTGAAATGTGTCTCTATTTCATATTTCTGTTGCTTCTTTTGTCATGCAAAAAACCATGAAGATAAAAGTTCTATTCTACCTGCTATAAGTTTTATGTTATCTGTCCAAAGCAATGTGTTCTAAAATCATTAGAGAAAATATGCTGCTAGACACTGTAAAAGTATTTTTGTTTCTTTGCGTAAATATCTAGCAATATTTTTAAGTAAATATTTTATGCATGTTGTATTTAACTATGAATATAAATCAATGGACTATAAATAAATCATCTAAGCATCTGATGAAACCATATGCAGTTTTGCTTGTATATTATATATTCTTGTTAGTTTACTATCAGTTATAACTTCTGAATGCATATTAAGCAATATATTTTTCATAGGTTATTTTCAAAAAGAATACTTAATATTACGAGTCAGTTAAAATACTGATGTCTCAAATTGAAACATTTTACTATTCTTTCTAAATTAAATCAGGAATTAATATTCCTGTTCACTCTGAAACCTATGCAACCAAGTTTTAGCTAGATATATAGAGGCACTTATACAGAATTAAAGCACACACTGTATTGTCATGGCTATTGGTTTGCCCCACAGGGAAGAACTCTATTTCATTTGCCTAACGGGTTCCTTTGCATTCTCTTACCTATTGTGAAATTCTAGTTCGGAGTCTGAAACTAAAGTGCTGCTTGATTTGACCAATTAAAAGTGTGATGTTGAGCCATTTCATGGATCATAAGATTAGAGATTCATCAATTCTGATGCAAAAGTACATTATGGTAGCAAACTTATTGCAAGATTGGAACTCAAAGCATGCTTAAAAATCAGCTTTTGGGGGAGAAGTTGATCCCTGCAAGTATTTTGTTCTTTTTTACTCATTCTCAAAAATATTTATGGAGATGATATGTTGCATTGGTATTTCCCAATTACAGTTATTTTTGTTTTGTTTTGTTTTCTGTTTTTTGAGGCAGGATTTTTCTGCATATCCCTGGTTGTCCTGGAACTTGTTCTGTAGACCAGGCTGGCATCTAACTCAGCCTCCTGGTGCTGGGATTAAAAGCATGTGCTATCACCGCCCAGTACAATCCTCTTCCTGACTTGTATTATTTCTCAGAACATTTAAGGAATATGGGACTATAATGAGCCATTGTCCAGCTTTAGTTGTAAACACCACTAGCACAGTGTAGACCTAGGTTACAGTTATGATAGTGGTTGAATTATAGTCTTTCTAGTATCTAAGATCACGTATTAATCTGATGTTATTTAGTATATGTGAAGAAATATTGGAGGTCAGAGAAATGTGGAAAATGTAAAAAATTCGAGGAAGCTAAGACCAAAAGTTATACAATTTTAAAATGATCATCATATATCTCAAGAGAGTTTATTATGTACTAGTTTCACATAGTAGGTATTGACTCTAGAAATATGGCTCAATGTTTAAGAACACTTGCTGTTCTTGCATAGGCACCCAGAATGTACCCCCAACACTTGCATGACAGCTCACAAACATGTGTAAGTGCAGTTCCAGGGGATCCGGTGTTCTCTCCTGCCTCTGTAGGTATCAGGTGCATGTATGGTGCACATAAATATATGTAGGCAAACATTTGTATGCATTCAAAATATCTTGAAATAGAGAAGAAAGTAGTTGTTGAAGTTGCCTTTTCTTTGTACCATAATTATCTTTTTAATCTGAATCTGTCATGGTGCAGAAAGTACAGTTTCCAAATTCCCTATATTCCTAAGACTTCATGTACCACTGCCTTCTTGGTATGAAGTAAAGAATCAGGCAGAAAGTGTCTATTTTTCACCAAACTCTTACTAGTCTCAAACTAGTAAGAAAAGGTCTCACCAATTGTGATTAAAAGAATTATTTTATCTTCCCAAGTTTAAGGCCATGATTCCTATGTCAGAATCAGTAGCATTATGTTGTTTTTTCTTAAATAACCAAAAATGTGGAGGTTCTCATTTTCACAACCAACAGTTAGTTACTTTTCTGTTCTTTACTACTGTGAGTACATTGGAATTGAAGGAACAATAAAAATTTCTTGGGGTGATAGATGAAAAATTAAAGAGCCTGAATCCAACACAAGATTTGAAAATTACTTGGGTAAAATAATATTAGGGAAAGTATAATTAAACCCACATTAATATCAATGATTCCTGTAACTTTAATTTCTACATTATAGTCTAGTTCACATAGTTTATAATTATAATAATCATAACTCTGTGTAATGCTCATTGACATATTTTGTTCATTTTCACACTTTTAAAAAAGGAATGTAGTTCATTATTAACATATAAACACTCAGTATATGACTATTGATTGAGGCTACTTATCAAAATGAATAAATAAATGAATAACATAACTATACACAGTTTAACTATCTTAATACATATTTCACTCTAATTTAATTAACTTAATTTGAGAGGTATTTAATAGTTTAGAATATTTAGAAGTTATATCTGAAAGAACATTAACGTACAATGAGTTTCACTTTTTCTGATTTAGTGCAAGAGAGAGCTCTTTTCCTATACAAAGTTAATCCTTGCATTGATGTTTGGAATTTCATGCTCTGTATTATCTATTATTTTCTTCAATAGTATTTTTTAATGTGCACCGTGTAATGAGTACTGTAAAGGAATTATGTGTTTTTATCTTTTCTCCATCCCCCAGTTGCAATCTTTTTTCTTTTTCCTTTTAAGTTGCTTGTTCTTTCATATCACTGACCCTCACTCGTTAAAGGGCATAAACTCCTTGTGGTTGTCAAAATCCAGATTACATATGGTCCTTATCTAAATTCAGGTATCAGTGATAATCAAAATCAAAGTCCTTCTCAGGTGCCACTCTGTTACCTGTCATCTGTGTCCTATCAAGACATCTTTTCTCTCCTGCAATTGCTCATCTTCTTCAGACTTCTCTGGTTCTTCAGAGTTAGGTTTTACTTTTACTTTAAGGTTTTTCACTGAGCTTTTTCTTCTCCTATCATTCTTTTCTCATCTACTGCTGGGTAATTTTACAGTCTACATGAAAGAGCTTTAGAATCAACAACTCCAAGGAAATTTCCCACATACTTTAAGGATCTTATTGCTGTTCCCTGGGTGATTCTCTCTATATGGACGTTGAAGTGGAAACTCAAGCTTTTGCTCACAGAAGAATTCACAGCTCCATCATACCTATTTCACACTAGTTTTGATAATTTTTTTATTCCTGAGGTTATATTAATAACAGATACTCAACTAAACTTGTTTTTCTTTCTTTAATATTAAACTGTTAGCACCTATGCTTGGTTTTCTTTGTTCTATATATTCATAGATTGGTAGATAGATTATTAATACAGAGATTGGTGAAAGGTAGATAGATGATAGATATAGATAGATAGATAGATAGATAGATAGATAGATAGATAGATGGTAGGTGATAACAGATAGATGCTACAGATAGATGATCATAGATTATAGTAGATAGATGATAGATAGATATATAGATAGATAGGTAGAGATAGATAGAGATAGATAGATAGATAGATAGATAGATAGATAGATAGATAGATAGAAAAATAGGTAGATAGAGATAGATAGACACATAGAGAGATACATAGATGATAGACAATGTGTACATTTCTATACACCGTCCTATGTATTCCATATATATCTTCCATATTCTAAGTTTCTTATAGCTGGAAGAAGCATGAAGTATATTGTGTTGTCATAAATTTGAAATCTCAGTTGCTATAGGAGGTGACTGATATCTTGAACAGAGTTGTCCAAACATTTTATGAGTCATCAGTAACTTTCTGCTATGCTTAAAGCCTTGGTAATTTTAGAGACTTTATTAATTTGACTGTCATAAAATGTGGATGTCTATAAACTCAATGATGGGTGTTTGCAAGATTTTATATTTCTCTCACTTAATTAGTAATACATGAATGGAAATATGCATGTGTGTGTTCAGGTAGCTACCTTAATTATTATTAAGTTATATAATTTGTCTACTATAGATTTCCATCATCCTTAAATTCATGTACCTAAATCTTCTTGGTTCAATAATTTTTAAAGCATTCTTATTAAGTCTAACTAATATGAAACTCACTCTGCTTATCTCCCATCTACGTTGGAAATGGCACCCCTTAAATAAGTACCTATTTAACTCACCCACAAAAATATGGTCACTTGAATTCTTCACTCACGTAACTAGTATGTACTGAGTTCAGAAGTATGATGCATTTTTTTATATGCTGGTTGGCGAGAAGCATAATTCCTAATTTCAAGAAACATTTTAATGAGAGAGAAATAGAACACTAAAAATAGCTATACAACTAGGCCCTTCTGCAATCCTCCTGGCATGGAATAAAAGGACTGAGTGAAAACCTACAGGTTATTAAACAGATGTTTTGAGAGTATTTGAAGAGAAAGCAATAATCATTAGGAGCCAGCTTGGGCTCAAAAAAATAACTTCCTTTTTGATAGAGGTACTAGACTAGCAAATTAGATGAATTTTATGGGCAAACACTGTTGATTTCAGCAAGCTACATTTGACCTCAGCAAGGTTGTTTTATTGATATTCTTGGAAGAAAATGGGAAAATATTAATTAGAAGGCAAACCATAATATTAATGGATTATACATGATAATTAATGTTCTACATTGGTTTGTTCACGTTTAAAAAAAAAGCTATCAGGTTGAGCCTTATAGGAACTATATGGTGATCTATAATGCACCAAAAAGAATTACTTTGAAAGTGACATAATCAAAAGAAAATCGTTCTTTTCAAATATTTGAAATTACCTAAAATGATGGGATGTACTGACAATGAAACATGTATCACTTTAAGTACATATAAAGGCCCCCTTAACTTTGTATGTTAAAGATATATAAATAAAACCAGACCACAACATTGGAAAGTTATACTTATATTTCATAAATGTTAGTTTCTCTTCCTTATAACATGGAGATACTTTGCCACACAAGAACATATTTTTTAAAAAATAAATTTAACCAAAGAATTTTAGGCATGATAATAATGTGATAAAACATACTCATTATCAATATTAAAACAAAACTATTCTAGGAAATAGATCTAATCATGAAAAAGTTGTAAACAGATGATTTAGTTCTTAACATGCCTTCCAAAATGGCAGACAGGAGTTGCCTGTGACTATAACGTACTTGAAATGTGGCTAGAACTATTGAAAAACTGAGTCTTGAATTGAATTGAATGAAATCAAATTAAATTAAAATTATACATCCATGAGAAGTTAACACCTTGCATATTATACAATAGAAACTGAGAAATTACCATTATAAAAGAAAGTTCTACTGAGCAGTATTGATTTGATAAACATGTGGCAAACAGATATTGGTTTGTGATAGGATTGGGATAGACAACTCAAACACAAACAAAAATAAAAACATTACTTGACAGCCCCTTTGAAAAGTAAAAAAATTCAGGTTGAATTAGTGAAGAAGCCCTTTAGTTGTAGGGCAAGACGAGACTTGAGATAACAACTTCTAGAATGTACTCTTTGAAACTACTTGTCAGGAGGTAGGGGTAAAAATAACATAAATATTTCCTTTAATTACATACAAGAGGCAAAATTAGACCAGTAATAGCAAAATTTCATATTTAATCAATACTTTTTGCGTTTGTACTTCTACAGAAGAGTATGATATATTTTTCGATTTAATTCCCACTTCAAATTCTGTGATATGGTATTAATTCCATGCACAATATTAGTATCATTTTCATTTTTTCCTAGGTAGAAGTAAAAGCTTAGACAAGTTAATATCATGAAATACTTCCCAGCTAGATAGTGTCAGAGCAGGGATTTCAACCCCCATTTTTCAGACACCAGCAGTTAAATATTTAAGTACTGAACTCCACTGCTTCTTGTTCTATGGAGTCTCTCTTGATTAGACTTAGCGAATACATTTTCCTTTTGGCAAAGGCCATTGGAAGAGAGTCTCTAGAGATATGTTGTACTGTGATCATTTAATCAGTTCATAACCTTTGCTAATCTGTTATCCTTCTTTCCTTTCTTCCTTCCTACTTTCCTTTCTTCCATTCTTCCTTCCTCTTTTTGACGTAACACTTACATGTAGTAAATACAACACCAAATATAAAAATACAATGTATTTTTACTTTCAAGTAGCTAAGAATATTTGAGGTCATATGTGAATAGTTGTCACGGAGAGAAAGACAAACAAAGAAGTAAGCAATTTTATAGAAGAATAGGTTTAATCTTAGAGGATCTGGAGAAGGAAGTGAGGTCTATAAATCAGGAAAATCAGAGAGTTCTCTGTCCAATTACAAAGTAGACAGTTAAAGGATAAAGTGGGAGGGAGAAATTGGGATAGGGAGAGGTGAAAAGTCTTCCTTTTCTTGACTTGAGATTAGCTATTTCTAAGGGTGAACAAAGTAGTAACAAATAAAAGGTCAGTTGATTGATAAACACCACCTATAGCCAGCCAATACCAGACTAGGAGGCCAGTAGAGACTAGCAAAACTCTGGCAACAAAGTTGAACTTTACAGAATGCTGTGGCCATGGCGAACAGCAGTCTAACATAGTCTTCCTGTATAGGAGATCTTACAACTGTAAAGCTTATATATCAATAAAAGTGGCATAATAAATATATAATTTGCATTTTCACTTTTCAATATTCTGTCTATCGCCTCATGCTCATGCTTGTTTAAATCTATAAAAATCTGTTCTCACAGTAACAGATACACGTGTATACAAAGTTTGAATCAACAATTTATTACAAATTTAACTGTATAAGAAAATTGCAAATATGACAAGCAGAAATGGAAAAGACTAAAATGCAATCAAAAGAAGTGGTTTCTTGAAAGAAGTCAATGGACTTTGTCTTTCCTTGTTTGCTAGTAATTTGTTTATACTTTGTACTTATAATACAATTTAAAGGTTTTTAATCTCTCAAATAATGTGTGTAATGTGTCAATTTGTGATGTATTAATGAGAAAATCCGATTTGGACATGAAAACTAGAATAGGAAAAGAAATTCATGTTCAAATAAAAGAAATTACTTATGTGTTGTAGATATCATTAGAAACATTGGTGAAACTGTTTTCCCAGAATTTCTGTCTTATATTCTTAGAAATATTACTCAGGTCAAGAGACATGGCTCAGTGGTTTACAGGACCTGGGTTAAATTTCCTTTAACCACATGGTGATTCACAACCATCTGTAACTCCAGTTCCAGGACATCCAACACCTTCTTCTGGTCTCTACAAGCTAGCGTGTAGTATACAAACATACATGCAGGCAAAGACTCACACCTAAGAAATAAAAATAAATAAATATGGAGGTGGGAAGAAATGTATCTCTGAGGGAGACAAAATGGTCATAATAGTGCACAAACTCTGCTTTAGCATCTAAAATGATGAAATAAAACAAGGAAGAGTTTCATTTTGAGTGTTGAAAACCAGCATGTTATATAGGAATTTTCTCTGAATTGAAGCATTCTCTCTGAGAGGCATTAAGAATGTTTGTAAAACTAACAAACTTCAAACAATTGACAACGTTTAGGAAGTTCACAAATTCATAAGACAAGCAAGTCTATCCAAAGTGTTATATACAGAATAGATAACAGCTGCTCAGAGGAGAGTCTTGAGAGGAGTTGCCTTCAATTGGGGTAGAGAGCTTCAAGAGCACAGCTTTTGTGGGTAGACACTCAAGCTATGATTGCCTTTTCAAATGATGCAGATGCCCAAGAGTCATCCCATGATCTTATAATTAATGCCCCCCCCCCAAATAAATCTCTTTTGGATCAGTAAGATATACTAGAATGGAATCTGTTCTTTTGTATTCTATCAATGCCCATCAAAGGTCATCAGATATGTGTTGATATTTCCACAGAAAAAGTCACATATAACAAGTAAAGATGGGGTCCCTGTAAGACACAAAGGCATGTGATGGTGGCTGTCTTATTTAGCTTGCTATTGACCAAATCAAATCAGTGAGCAAAGGGTTTATTTGGCTTATATATCCCCAGTTATTGGGAAGAAGAAAAGTCAGAGGCCTAGAGTAAGGAGATGAAGTAGAAACCAGGGAGAAAGGCTGCTTCCTGGCTTGCTCGACCTGCTTTCTTTTACCATCCAGAACCACAGCTCAGGAGTCACCATGCCAAGTGATCTGACTCTCTCCTATCAGTCTTTAGTCAATAATAAGTATGACAGAGTAGCCTACAGTAGGCACTTTCTCAGCTGAGTTTCCTCTTCCTAGATAAGCCTAGATGGCGACAAGGTGACAACAAACTAATCAGAGCAGTAACATAAAGAGTGGAATAATAAGCAACCACACTCCTGTGAGGAGATCCCCACTTTAAATGAGAAGAATGAAAGAGAAAGTTCAGTGGATCTCAGTGCTCCATGTTTCAGAAAACCTGCCACAGACGCTGGCAACCTTAGCAGTGGGAATAAGTGTCTTAAAGCTTACAGGAGATGTTCAATGTTTTCACAGGGACTTTGTTACTTCAAATGAACTTATTCTCCTTACTTCCAAGCTGCTGAAGCATGGAAAACAACCTGGTGGTCAGTATGTATTGCTACTGTTTTCAGTCCCGTAATCTTCCTAAGGTACAATAAGCTTCCATTTAAATCAATCAAGTTGTACAAACGATGAAAATCCACTGTCTTAATCAACAAGTGGTCAGCTGTCCCTGGTATCAGGTGCATACTGCAGACATTGACACCTTTTTGTTTTTCCTACAGTCCAATGCAGAGTGTCCCCTTATGTTTCAGTTCACTGGTGAAGATAAGAACACACTGCCCCATATTTTTGGTGCTACATGATGCTTCTGAATACCATCTTTCTGTGTAGCTTCTTACTTTGTTGTCACACATAGATCATTCAAACTCATGGGTTACAGTTAAAGAAGCCATAGGGAGAAAATTCTATTGAACACATCAGGGCCTAAGACCTGAATAGCTTTTTGGGGGGCATGAGTGCCACCCAAAACATTTCTTTAAGAGAAAACTAGCTATTCTCAATGTCATCATTTGAAAACATAGGGGACCACTGATCTTCAGATGTGCAAATTTCAATATAATATAAAGTCACAGGAAATGTAGAAAAAAGTAATCTGATGTGTCCAAAGCAATGCAATTGAAATAACTTTCTAGCAATTGTTCTGACAAGGAATTCAAAAGAATGCTTATAAGGAAACTGAAAGAAATCCAAGAAACAAAATGCAAACAATTCAGTGAAATTAGGAAAACAATTCATACTATGAATTTTAAACTCATCAAAGGAAAAAAAAAACAGACAGAAATCATGAAAATGAAGAACTCAATATACAAAATTAAATCTGAGTGTAAATCTTCTACAGCAGCTAGATTATTTAGAGGAGCAATGTTAGATCTTAAAATCATGTCATGCCAACTAAGTAATAAGACAGATATATCTTAATGGAGAGAGCAATGTAAACTTATGGGATGACAGTTAAAAAACAAGTCGTCATATTTTTAGTGTTTCTTAAGGGGAAGGAGTGTAAAGGTGTAGAAAGCATAGAGACTGGAGTAATATTTGGAATAAAAAACGAATTCTTCAGCCGGGCGTTGGTGGCGCACGCCTTTAATCCCAGCACTCGGGAGGCAGAGCCAGGTGGATCTCTGTGATTTCGAGGCCAGCCTGGTCTCCCAAGCGAGTTCCAGGAAAGGCGCAAAGCTACACAGAGAAACCCTGTCTCGAAAAACCAAAAAAAAAAAAAAAAAAAAACGAATTCTTCAGTAATGAGGAAAACATGATAATTCAAACACCAGGAGTCCATAGTTACTAGACAGATGTGATTAGATAATATTTTCTCTAGAGTGTATTATTTGCAAATTATCAAGTACATAAGGCAAAAATATGATGCTGCATGCTGGACTAGAACAGTACCAGTGACATTTACCCCTATTATATTAGTAGTGTATCTCCCAGCAGGAACCTTAGAAAGTCAAAGGGAATGGAATGGAGTATTCACACACATTTACAGAATAATTCATCCATAGCTACACTGTGCACTCTTTTCACCAAAACATGGAACATTCTCTCATGTACCGTATATTAAGTCATAAAGCAAGCCTTAGAAAATTCAGAAAAAAGAAAGGAAGAAAGAGAGAAAGAAAGAAGAAAAGAAAGAAAGAAAAAAGAAAGACAGAAAGAAACTCCATCACACATCTTTATGATCATATGGACTATAACTGGAAACCAATAAGAAAAGAAAATTTAGAAACCATACATGTACATGAAGAACAAGCAAAATATTTTAAATGGATATAAAATAAATAAATTTAATTAATCAAGTAAAATATTGTATATAATTGCTCACTGAAGAAATAAAAAATTAAAATTCTAAACAAATGAAAATAAAAGTACAACAAAATACAAGCTGTGGAGATATAAGACTAAAGCAACAATATGAAAAAAGTTTATAATAAAAATTATCTGCATCAAAATGAACAAAATTTCAAAAAGTCAGACAAATTGTGTATCTTAATAAAGACTAAAATAAACAATAGAAAGGTTAGAAAATAATTATTTTGTTAGAAAATAATTATTTTGTGAAAGCATAAATGAAATCAAAAATTTAATCAGCTATTGCAACTGTACCTTGTTTTATTTAAAAAAAGCAAGAAGAGCAAATAGAAAAAAATAAAATTATAAGTATTAAAGGAGGGTACAAATACAAATACTGCCACAAGGGATCATCAGGGAGTATGATGAACATGCTTTCAACAGGCATGGTTGTGCAGTCTGTAATCACAGTACTTGTGTTGGGGAGGCTTAAGTAGGAAAATCTCAATACAAGGCCAGCTAAAATTACTTAATGAGTTCCAGTCAGCCTAGGCTACTTGAAAATTCATATCTGTTTATCATGCCTCAAAAACTAAAATGATCCAAAAATCACCAAGTATAGAAAGGTTGTATATCAGTTGAATGAATGCTGTAAATGATAATTCCTTAGCAGCATGATATGGGGAAATTAAAACATTTTTCCTTTAAGATATAGGACATGACAAATGTCCACCCTGTCTGTTGCTACTCAAAATAGTTCTAGAAATTCGAGCAAAACAATGAGACAATTGAAGGAAATAAAAGGCATACAAATAGTAAAGGAGAAAGTCCCTTATTACTATTTTTGTATTATGTGATTCTATGAATAGAAAAAAAATGACTACTAGAAAGATAGGATTGGAAAACTGATAAAATTTAAGAATATAAAATTGAACATCAAAAATCAGTAGATTTCTACATAACAATGACAAACTTGATGAGGAAGACATCATAAAACATTCTCAGTAGCTGCATATTTTTTTCTATAACTAGTGATTAATTTATCCAAAAAATGAAAGACCTCTACAGTGAAAATTAAATGCATTGATCAAAGAAATTAAAGAGCATATACAAAGGAAAAATATGTTCTAAGCTTGTGGGCTTGGAGAATTAATAATATTGAAATTGTACATACTACCCAAAGTTATCCACAGACTCAACACAATCCTCATCAATACATCAATGGCATTCTTTACAGTACTGGGAACAGCAATCCCAATATTTATATAGAAGCATAAAAGACCTCAACCAATTTGAAAATGAAGAGTCATCCTGGAGGTATTATAATTTCTAATTTCAAAAAATAACAGAAAAACTGTAATCAAAATAACACATTACTGATATATAAACCTATGGAGTGAATAGAGATTCCAGGAAAAATAATCAGCAATAATTAATATTGGACTAGAATAGTACAAGTCATGTTTTAAAAGCAACAAAAACACATCAAAAAAGGACAAAAATCACATTCCTGTCAGTAAGTGATGCTCAAAAACTGCTTATCATATCACAAAACTGAAATGCGACGTCTTTTTAGTTTGTTTTTCTTAATTTGAAAGTTTTTCAGACAATGTATTTTGATCATATTCCTCCTCTCTCCCAATGCTTCCAGATCTTCCGACCTCCCTACCCAGGCAGCTTTACATTTCTTCCCCTTTCAGAATAAAGACTAAAACACGGAAACAACAACACCATCAAAATAAAATAAAAACCCGAAATGAAAATCAAAATGGAGGCAAATAGGAACAACAGAGAAGGTCTGAGTTCAGGGTCCTGTTCAGGTGCAGTCTAGGACTGAGCACTGCTAATCTGTACTGACAATGGGTCCCCAGGTTCTTCTTTCAGACAATCTCACACGCATTTTATAAGTTACTATTCTAGTGCTGTGAAGAGACACCATAGCCAAGGCAACTGTTAAAAAAGAAACCATTTAATTAGAGGCTTGTTTATGGTTTCAGAGTGAGTCCATTATCCTCCTGGCAAGAAGCAGGGTGGCAAGTAAGTAGGCAGGTGCTGAGCACTTACATCCTGATCCACAGTCAGGCAGAGAACAATATTTAACCTAGTATGGGCTTTTGAAACCTCGATGCCTATCTCCAGTGACATATCTCCTCCAACAAAGCCATTTGACACAAAACTACTTGACAATGCCATACCTCCTAATCTTTGCCGAAAATGTATGGGAGGCCTGACAATAGGTAGCAGGCGTGACAGCAAGAGCAGTAAGCTCCAGTGAACTGGAGGCTTTTAATTTCAAACCCTTCCCCCAGGGACATATTTTCTCCAGCAATCCTGTACCACCCAAACCTTCTCAAATATTGCCGCAAACTTGGGACCAAGTTTTCAAATGCTTCAGACTGTGGGGGCCATGTTTTGTTTTGTTTTTTTTCAGTTAAACTATGACATTATATGAACTGAAATATGATAGAGACAGAATAGCAAATATTCTATGGGAATTAAAATAAGTAATTAGAATGTAGAATATTGATTACTGGAAAAAGGGAGGCTAGAAAATATCTCCTGAAGAAAAGTTACAGAGAAGGAGGGATTTGCAGTGTTCCTCTGCACAATGGTATCGGTAAAGTGTGAAATAAGCTTTTATATATTTCATGAAAATATGGAAGAGAGGAGCTTGAAGACTTTAAATGTAAGGAAATGATGCAGAGAGGTACATAGTAACTACCTTTATCAGATTAGTACACACTGTATGCATGTGTTGAAATATCACACAAAACCTTGTTACTATGAACAACTAATATCTGTTAATAAGAAACAATGAAAAGATAAATGGAGTTCATATATCCCCTTATAAGAATAACTACAAAAATCCTATGTAGAGGAGTAAAATTTATAATAATTGTTGCTTTCCAAGAACATTAAGTATTTGAGTGCTGTGAAAATTTGTATGGGGCAAGTGAAGTTTTGAGTGAATGTGAAGTTTTTCAGGGATTGTATGGCTGATATGACCCTGCCATGGCAAGGACCCCAATGCCTTATACCCTTGGGAAATAGGAGAGCCTTAGAGTGAGAATGTTGGTAGTACGTGCAGGAAATGTCCGCCATAGTTTTCTCCTCTGATGTTTATGACGTGATGATTGTTCTTCTACAGAGAATACTCCTATAGAAATAGAGACTAGCTAAAGTTGTTTCCCTGTTCAGCTACAAAGCATAAGCTTCACCTCCTTGTTAAACTGTAAATAATAATATTTCCAAGTGTATATAAGAAATGCTCTATGCTTCTAGGGTACTGTGGTTGGTGATTTGGATGAGAAACCCATAAGCTCATTTATTTGAATGTTTGGTCCCCAGTTAGTGCAACCATTTTGGAATGATTAGGAAGTGGTTGGAATGATTGGCATTGGGGAGGAGGTGTATTAGCTTTGATCATACCATTCCCAGTCCTCCACCCCATCTGTTTCATGTTTGTGAAGCAGATGTAAACTTTCCCTTACTGCTTCCAGCACCATGTTTTGCCTGTTGCTCTCATACTCCCTACCATGATGGCCACAGACTCAGCCTCTGAACTGCAAGCAAGGCTCCAATTTAAATGCTGGTTTTCATAAGTTGCCTTGCTCACAGTGTCTCTGCACAGCAATAGATAAGTAACTAAGACATATGCCTTCTCCAACAGAGAGCCCTGATCATGCAACTCCAGCTTTTCTGTATATATGTCTTTGCATATGTCCTTTCTCTAATCCCTTGTTTCTTCTATTCAGGGTTCCTGTGAATCCTAGACATGGAAAAAAAAAAAAAGATTCTTAGAATGGGTAACTGATGGTTTTTAGTGGCTCTCTTACCCTGTGAGGAAAAGCCACGAAACACGACAGAACCCACTAGCAAGAATTTTATTGCGGAAGAGAGAAGGGATAACTGTGTTCAGACCTGCTGAAAGGACACGTGAGAGAAGCGGGGAGGGGGGTGCCTTTTAAGGACCACCCTGCATGCACACATACACAGGCCCATGTGGCTATTCCACGCATGCACATAGATCATGTGGTCACGCCACTCTCAATTTATGTGACCATGCTGTGCATGGGTTACATAGGACATATGACCCGGAAATGACTAAGTGTCCCGCTGGGGCATGGCTGGAATTACTATCAGTAACAAGAATACAGAACTGAAACATCCTTGAAAATGTGGTTTCTTTCTTTATTCTTTAAAAAAAAAGAGAGTAAGAGGTATTGCAAAGTCAGAAGGACTTAGATGGATATGCACCAGAAGTCTGTCTGTTTCTGTTATAAATGGAAGTACAATAAGGACTAAGTTTTGAACTTGTGTGCCCCAGATACCATGTGACCTAGATAAATTTCAGGATCTAAATCCTCCTTACTTTTCCTTAGTGAAAAGTAAAATTGCTTTGCAATCTGAGAAACAAAACTTCCATCAAGATTTGGGACATGGAGCTAGGCGGTAGTAGGCACACCTTTAATCCCAGGACTCACTCGGGAGGCAGAGGCAGGCAGATCTCTGTAAGTTTGAGGCCAGCCTGGTCTACAGAGTAAGTTTCAGGACAGGCTCCAAAGCTACACAGAGAAACCCTGTCTCGAAAAAATAAAAAACAAAAAACAAACAAAAGATTTGGGAAGTTATGATTATTACATGGGAATTTTACTTAGGATCATCTTTACTAATTTGCTCTTATCTGACATTTGTTAGTGCATCCAAATGTCTTGTATATCATGTGTGCTCAAGACTATGGTGTCTATTGCTACTTCATTTAGAAGCATAGGGTTATTAATATTATTTCTGATTAATATCATTAAAAACATCCTCAGGTGGTAGCTCCAAGTTGTCATGATTCTCCCTACCCTTCATCCTGATACAGGCAGGGGCGTTTTCTATCCTTTTATGTAAAACAGTAATTTGATCTTATGTGCACTAATACCATCATGGATCTTTACCTCCCATTCCTATGGGCCTGGAATCATCTCACAACCCAGTCTTCTTGCTGGTTCCCTTGTTTGTGCAAATTTTCCATTGATAAAAGAGCCTGCCAACACAAAACGAAATGAACACACAGGAATCTTTCATATATGTCTGAAATGAATTTGTCTGAGACACTTGGCTTAAAAAGGCATATTCTACATTCAAATGGCTGCAATAGCGACACCTTTGTATCACATAAAATTATATGGGTTTAAATAAAATCGGCCTGAGTTGAAACTGTATGTCCTCTGATCTTCTTAGAAAAATAAGTGTTATTCTCCATTCTCTCCCCAACTTCCTTCCTTCATTTTAAATCTGTAAAGCTGTATTGCCCATATGAGAACTATGAAGAGTTTAACATAAGTAATATAGTCAACTCAAGTTAGTGCTTGAATTATACTTTGTATGCAATTCAATTTACTTGTTATTACAAGAGAGATAAGAAGACACAGCTATAAAATATAAATAAAAGGATATGTTGACAATTTCTCTCTTAATCTATATAAATGTTTACAAACAAACCAGACTTCTGTTTCATAGTGATATGGGAAGAAAAATATTTAAAAACCATTGTTGAGTTGATAAATGTGCTCAGATAATTCAAACTGAATCTATAACATCTTGTTCTGTACAAACAACTTACCTTCTTGCCTCAGATTTTCAGAACTCGCCTATAGGCTATGGTAATTGGTTCATAGGAATTTATATTTTAACTTTTGTATTTCTTGTAGAGCTTTCCACATCTCATCTGTTGGTCTGATTGAGTTTCAGAGATTTTATCCATGATGGAAAATGGAAAACTTACCTGAGAGTTAACTTTCAATATATTATTTGGGAAAAAAATCATTTATTTTACTTTCAACTTTTAATCTATTATGGGGGTTTATACAGACCTCATTCATATGCTTTTATGAGGATAGAAAGATCATTTCTCATTTCAGATGAAGAAAATCATCCACAAGAAAAAAGATATAATTATTATGATTGTACAGTAAATTATGAGCAAATTATGCTTAAAACAATTGTTTTAATAGCATAATTACAGTTTTTATTATTGATAAGATATTAGTGAAATGAAATAACTTCTTGCCTTCAAATTCTGACATTTAATGCTAATCTTGCCAGTATTTATGCGTATGCTGGCCATAATTCAGTAGCTAAAAACAACAAAAGACGTTCCCTTTTCACACCAGCAGAAACTGACTTCCAAATTAAAACTGCTTCATATATCACATCTTTTCACAATAGGAATTGATGATCTATTATTTCATTGGGTTTGAGACTTTTGACAAGAGAAGTAAAATGGTCTGGTAATTCAGAGAATTAAACTGTGTGGATGATCAAGATTAAATTCTGCACAAAGAAGAGAAAAAAACGAGTGAAATTCATATTGATATCAGACAAATGTTTTGATGAAGGCTTAGAAAAAAGAATAGACACTAATCAAACCAAGTATCATTCATACATGATACACAATGAAACTGAGAACAGATGTGAAGGGCTGATGTTACAGCAGTAATGAATAATAAAGCTATTCAATGCAGACCCCCACTTTACCTGATTATTGCTCGTTCTTTGCTTGGATTATATATGAGAAAAGTTCATTGGTAAAGCACTAAATAAATCTTAGTTATTGAATCCACTATCAATTCGTCACCCCCAAATGACTCAATGCAATAGCTTAAGTCACCTACACAGAGCCTGAATCAGGATAAAACTGTTTAGAGAAATAAATCTAATGGCAATAAAAGATGTGCTATTGAAGTGATAATAATTACAGTAATACTGAAAGCATGTTACATAAGTATTCATCTGTCACTTGTGCTCCATTTTTTTTCTTCACATTTTATTTTCAGAAACACCAAGAATTGTATTATTGCCCCCATTTTAAAGATAAGAAACCTAACTCAAAGAGGTTGACTTAATTATTCAACCTCACCTGACCAGTAAGTAGAAGAGGCAGGATTCATGCAGGTCCTGTGACTCTAAAGCATCTATGCTATAGTCCCACTAATGATCTTTATGTGATCACACATTTATCTCAATTGCTCTGAGGCTTGAAGGCCCTTTGAAGACTAGACACCTACTGTAGGTCTAAATAAGACATTTCAAATTTCTTAAAATAGAAAATCTGGAAATTTTACAGATATTGTTATTACTGTGTGCAAATGGCAACTTCAGGCCATGAGCTTATTTAAAACAAATACCTTGATGCTCATAGTATAGTTTGACAATGTGACATATAACTAATAATGTATTATGGTATGAAAGATTGAAAAGATGTTACAGAACAGAGTTTGCAGGAGATATTTGATGAAGGCACGTAGCCAGCATGGAGGCAAACAGGTTCAATGTCAGGTGAGAAAATTAATCCAAAGCACTTTAAGACAGCACTAGGTCTAAATAGAAATATGTAGGTATGTGTGCTCACTTCCATGGGCCAAGTATAACATATGTGACTGTGACAACTTCAAATTCTCAATACTCTAGCCTACATTCCACTTATGTAGACTACAAGAAGTAGTAAGAGATGATATGTAGTTCTGTAGTTTTAATATGTAACTTGAATGACCTTGCATGAGATTAAATGTTGTAATCTATCTGGAAATGCTGGCCCAGATCCATCACTATGTACTTGTAATTTGTTTAGCAAGTATTATTTTTCATTGAAAGAAACTTCTCATATGTTAAATTTTTGTCTATCAGGGTACTAACTGGAGAATTTCAATTGATTTTTTTCTTTAGACTGTATATACATTGATTTCACTGTGGAATACATAATGTACACTGGTTTAGTTTTTACATTTATGAATTCTTAGGAATTTGTGAAGGGGATATACATGGATGTATAAGTGTGTGTGTGTGTGTGTGTGTGTGTGTGTGTGTGTAGTCAAGTAGTCAATAAGAGCTGTCTTCATCTGTTGCTTTTCACATTTTTGTATGATTTTATGGGTTTTTTATTTTCAGATAATGTTTCTTCACTGAACTTATAGCTCATTGATTGGCTAAACTGGACAACTAGACTTCTCAAAATATTGAGTTCTTAGATCAGTGAAAGACTGTCTGAAAATATAAGGCAGAGAAGCAATTGAGGAAGAAATTCTGATATCAAAATCTGGTTTTTACACTTATTTTCACAGGCAAGCACATGCACACACAAACACCATATATATATATATATATATATATACATATATATACATATATGTATATATATATATATATACACACACACACAAGAAAACCACACAGATTTTACTTGATTTGTTATAATACGATAAATATAGTCAACAACATTCTTCATTTTCAGAATTTTCATTTATACTTGCTCAATTCATCGCATAAATTTTGATTCAAATTTTATAGCCAGAATTTCTTATGAGTCTCTAAATTCATGCAAGCTAAGTAAAACAAATAAAAAGAAACAAAAAAGAAAATCTATCTTTATGCCAAGCCTCTTGTTTTCTAATAGCATACAAACTACGTAATTAGAGTAACTAAGGTCTCCAGACATTCCTCCTTCTATATTTGTGCCCATTACAGCCAAACAAACTAGACCAGAAGGTCTAGAAAGGCAGATCAGGAAGAGGCTGAGACTCTACTTGATTAGTCACTTAGGACCTGTGTAACAAAAGAATCTAGTTCAAATTAACAGTCTGCTAGAGACTAAAGAAGACACCGTGGACAGCCTACAAGGTAGGCTAGCACAGACCATTGGAGTGCCAGAGCTGGGTGAAGAAGGGGAAGACAGATTTTGGGATCCATAGACTACACATACTGAGGGAAATGAAGGCTTTCAAGCAGCTTTGCTTGAATCCACAGGACTAGCAGAAGACACACCAGTGGTACCACTGACAAGAGCAGAGGAAGTGCCACTACAGGGAGTAACAATTTTCCTTCACACTCAGTGTGCTTACACATGCAACTGCACACTCCCAATCAATTGTTATTTACTGCCTGTCACCCACCTTCTACAAACTCTCTTTCAGGTACCTAGGGATGTTCCTAGTTAAATAATGTGTTCTATAAACATCTGTTGGAACAGCGTCTGGCACTGAAGACACACTCTGGAATATTTTAAAAATTACCAAATACATGTTAAACAAGTGAACAAGTAAGAAATGGTATGGTGTTCTGTTAAAGTCATCTAATTATTAGAGCTCATTAGTTTCTTGGGGAGGACATGCGTAAACAGAGAAAAGGAAAAGACAAAAGATCAGAGATTTGTAAATAGAGATATGTGAGAAGCCAAACAAAATCATTTTTCCCTTGAATTTCCTTGTTTTTTTTTTTTTTTTAACTATGTAGTCAAGATAAAACCCAAATAAGTTATTCTTTTCTTTTCTTTTTTTGCTTTTGTATTATCTGTCTGTATGGCACTGACCATGGTATTTCCTTGACAGAAAATTTTATTTGGAGATTTATGATCATTTAGGATCTTGACCTTTCATCTTCTCTCCAAAAGCAAATTGGAGTAAGCTTTGACTTTGCTTGTTATCATTGAAAAAAATATATTTCAGACAAAACTCTGCTTTCTGTGGCTAATGCACAGTTTCTTATTCATGTGTTCATTATGAGTGAACTTGACCATTGCAATAGTTCCCATAATCGCTTCCCTACCGTTAGAACAATTTTTGATGATATCATCCTCATGCTTCACTTACTTAATTAGACCCCAGCGCATCAATGAGTCATTTTAACTCTCTTCTGCAAAAGCTTTTCATGCCCAGGGCTAACCCCTGTCTCTGAGTTTTATGTGCTTCTATATACCCAAGCATGTAGGATATTAGAGTATAGTTTCTGTCTAGATAATTTCAGTAAGAGTTTTTTGATAGCAGGGTGAATATGTAGCCATTTCCTTCTTTCTCTTCTGAGTATGCAACAGAGGTGACGTTTGCTGAATACTGCCATGTGTGAAGTCACATACTTGTATGTGTCATATTCATGATTTCACTTAATGTTAATATTTTCATCATAGATATTAGTGTAAAATGTCATTAGACTCAGAGTAAAATACAAAATTTATAAAATAGAAAACTAAGTCTTTGCTCCTAGCTTAGAAGTAAAGATTTTTAATATTTTGATTATGACATGTTTACATATGGTTTTTCTACTGATATATTAAGCACATTATAGGATTATGCTGGTCATGAAATTATCTATGTAATCAATCACAATCATCTCATAATCTTTTAAAGTATTTTAAAACATCATGTATAATAACTATAGATTCAATTTAAGCTTTTTTTTTTATAATGGACAGACAAAATTTCAACTGATAGAATTAAAAGTACAGGTTATATGAAAGGGAAAGTGAGATATCTACCTGAGGAAGTGGGAGAAGGAATAAGTAACATGAAAGAAGTTCAAAACAGGTATAAGAAATCATACTATTTTGTATTTATCTAAAATTACATATAATGCATAT
This sequence comes from Peromyscus attwateri, assembly GCA_902168425.1. NCBI lineage: Eukaryota > Metazoa > Chordata > Mammalia > Rodentia > Cricetidae > Peromyscus > Peromyscus attwateri. The sequence continues at coordinate 18,820 of CABHPP010136465.1, read as the reverse complement.
ACATAGGTACATATACACAGTTTAATGAAGTAATGCCACTTACGATGATAATGCTTCCCACAAGAGCCAGAGACTATCAAAAAAAAAAAAAAAAGCCAGTACAGGGCATTAGAAACCTTCTGATTTGTATTGGGCGGAGAAGTCCAAGTGATTTCCGAAACAGTATAGTTCAGTGTTGTTGCTGTTGGTTGCTTGTCAGAAGTTAAAGGTAAGTCCTTGTTGCTGGAGATACCATGCACTTTGAATGTAGGACTCTGGGCATTTGACCTGGATATGACATTAAAACCTCCTATTGGAGGACTAGCTTTTATAGTACCAGGAGGGGCTAACCAAACTGCCAAGAGAGGAAAGTAATCAGTAGTCCTACCCAGCAGTGATACCTAAGAATCATAACAGTGGCCATCATGACAGGATAACAGTAAAATAGCACCACTTCTATCTTGGCAGTAACCAATATCTTTGTAATTAGACTTACGATCCACTTAACAGAAATTATGCCTGGTACAATAAACTTTGTCAACCACTCGTGGCTATGTATGTTTGGATAAGTAAACCTACATATTTCTTCCATTAATCTATACAGAAAGTAATGAAAGTGTGGAATTACTCACTATAATTGTAAACATGTGGATCAGTTTTCTAGGGAAATGAAAAGTGTAGAATAAAAAAAACCCCTTATATTTAAATGCAGGATTTTGTAAATTTGTGCTAAATCTATGATCTACTTATTTCTGGAATACCACTCCAAAATTATTGGCAAACAGTGTTGGTCAAAAGTTAGTATCATAATGGCTACCAATCACAAAAGAACCTTTTTCTCAGCATGACCTGAGTTAAGAAGTTTCATGGTGTCATTTCCACAGCTGTCTCTAATTCCTGGCTGAGGCAATACAGACCAAAGGATGGATCAGGAAGATGAAGAGATCATGCTCAAGCTGGTGTCACTAGGCCTATGTCCCACAAGATCATTTCTTCCATTTACATATATTTTAATTTTTTTTCAGAAATGATTTCTTCGGAAAGTAAAATTACAGCTCTCTTTTAAACTATAGGCTGCAGATCTCAAAAAAATGTATAGACAAGTATTCACAATAGACAAATTTAGCACAGGTTATGTGGGAAATCCTCTTCAGTAGTGAAAGACCATTGCCAAATTTATTTGTAAAAGCTTAAGGACCAGATGGAAAGAGAGCTCATGGTTTATGGGTGTGTTTGCTAGGACACTGTTTTGACGGTGGTACCAGTAAAACTTTCTTTGAGATAAATTGGTCAAGCAGAAGGTTAACATCTACATGGTGCTGAATAAGACTTTGTGGACAGGTTTGTAGTCTCCTCAGAATTAGCCTGTTATTTCTATTATTGTGTATGTGTCCCTCTGAGACAGCCTGGTATTTTTTTTACAGTTTATTTGAAGGTAATTATGTGGGAAATTCACAATTATTCCAGAATACATTATAAGCATGGGACCTTAAATTGGGTAACTGTTCCAAAGAGCCTGCTTCATCCAACAGCTTATAAAAGAAAGCTCTCTCCTCCGTCGTTGCTGTTTCCTTAATATTCATAATTACTTGCCATGATTAAAAAGATCAAGCAATTCTCACAAATAATCCAGGTTGATAAAGCAAATCCCAAATAACACACTGAATTTGAAAGAGTTCTCTGAAGTATTACTAACTATAAAATAACTGCAAACAGAATACATTGCCATGAAAGCTTGGTTTTAAATTAACAAATACAACAAAATATGTAAGAGATGACCTGGAAAGATTTGGGGGAACGATGCTTATGGCTGGTTTTGGTTTTGCCTATTCACTGAATAGAAGCATGGGAGTTAGGAGAGTGTGTCAAGCAGAATCCACATTTGATGTGACAGATTTAATTAGCCAACACAAATATCATAGCACACTAGCACATTTAACAACATGACCTTCAATTGTTCCTGGGGGACTCAACCCAACTAATAAAAACTTTTTTTTTTTTTCTGAATTGACAGCTGCTGGTAGTCCTGTGTGTTTAAATAATCTCTTCCTTCTAAAACAGGCTTTTCCTTAATTTTGTGATATTCCTCTAAGGCTGATGAATCTAAACTAACATCTATGATAGTTTAGCTTCTGCACACAGGCCAGTTTCACAGGCAGTCAAGGGATTAAGAATTACTCCAAATCTAGGACTAGGAAAGGCCACAGAACAGGAATAGACTGGAAAGCTCTGAGTAAAAGGATTAATACTGATCCTAGATTATCACAAAAGTCATCAAAGTAGTCTCCTAGTGTTGGTCTCCCCTCCAGATGCTCACTTTTCTGTGGCCTGCATCCATTCTTTCTCTTGAGCACATCTTTGTTCATTTAAAATGTGCATTAGTCACTTCCAACTGAAACATCCACACCATCCCCGGAGCCTTCTGGCCACTGCTTATTGTCAGTACTCTTTAAAAGTGGAAACTTAGCAAGCCTGCTTGTTGTCTTTGCTTTACAACAGCCTTCCATTCTTTCCACCTTCTCTTACAGAACCACTCTCAACACATATATGAAATGCCTTTTTATTTCTAGTAATATTTTGATATATTCCCCACTTAGTTCAGGAATGGACTATTTATTTTTGCTTTGTATCTCTTAAACACTTTGATTTCAGGTAATGATAAGTTCTGCGTGTCCATAAGTTGTTACCATGTAGTTCAGAACCACTCATGCTGCTTGTTGCTCTAAGTACACCTTTGTTATACAGTTGCTATCCAGGGGTAAACAAATGGTCACCTACAGAAACTTCACTATATGACTTCCTTTGAGCTGCTATGACAAATACCATATGCTAGATGCTTAGCAAGAGCACAACTATGCTTTACAGAGTTTTAGTGTCTGGCATTCCTAAATTAAAGCATTGGCATATTTGGTGACAGTTGACAGCCCACTTAAAAATTCATAAATGAAGCTTTCTTTGTCCTCATAAATTTACAATGGAGTAAACTACATAGAAACTGCAGATTTTAGAGAAATATTGAGCTTCAACATCTAAAAGACTAAGCTTTTTATTCATCCCCAGTATTCCAAATTTAGTGATCAGTACTGGGAGAATATGGAGAGGGGGTGGTTAATCAGTATGCTAACACCAGAAAAATAATAGAGAAAAAAGGTCTCATGATCTCAGATTCTTCTGGGGATCAATGTGAGCTTTGGATTTAAGTAGAAAAAAATTGGGACAGAGCGTAAGAGATATGCAGAGTTTAGCAGTGATGATAAAGATTTGATCTATTTGGTCACTTCTTTGCTTCTGGATCTGTGGAGTGATTAAAATTTCATATCTTTTTCATTGATAAATAAAAAGTGTCTGTTTCCTATGACAACCACTTCTCCTCCAGGGTACAGTTTCACTGTCATGGATAAATGTCTCATTTGGTCAGGGATCTGGGCTGTGAGGTGATGCTCTCCTTGGAATCCAAGGTGACTGTAGGTTTAGAACAATGATTTATCTCTGTACCATTAGCTAGAAGACAGACAGATCAAAATGAAGGAAGAGATGCAAAGGTTTTTATCCTGTTTAGTTAGCTTGGGAGCACAAGTCAAGAGTCAATGCTTTTTTAGCAAAATCATTTTTTAAGTGCTCATATCTATCCCTTCTTAGGTTGAACATTTTCAATCTTAAGAGAAATGAGTTGGTTCATTGACTTCAATGATAACCTGTTACATAAGAGGGTCACAGGCTGTAATGTCAGAGGTATATAAATTAGAGAGAGAGAGAGAGAGAGAGAGAGAGAGAGAGAGAGAGAGAGAGAGAGAGAGTTATTTTAGCCTGAAAGTAGAAGCTTCATTATGAAGCATAATATAAGGAAAAGTCAAAGGACTAAGTAGGTAAGATTTAAAGAAGGGAGACATCTTTTCTTTTAAAAAAAAAACTCCATAAAGATTTGCTGCTAAGAGTGAATATTGGTGCAAGGTATTTAGTTTGGGGTACCAGGGAACTGAACAAAAACCTTTCCTTATAATCTCCTGGCTTTAGTTATTTTTAGAATAAATAATTCTAGCTTTGGTTTTTGCCATTAACAAAGCATCTCGTCATGCAGTGAAGAATGGCTTCAAATATGTCCTATCAATTTGAGCTTTCCAAGTGCTAGGATTCAGGGCATTGCCACCATGGCCCATAAGACTGAATTTTGACTCTTATAATTCTACTCTTGTCTGACCAATTTTCTCAGAAACATCATCGATCAAATATCAAAGATGAATTCTTTCTCATCTTTGAACTGAAATATTTCCCTGTTGGTAGATGAAGGGGAGAGTAAGTATCAGATATCTAAAAGTCTGTATGAAATAAAACCCCTATTTCTCAAATGTAAGTAAGTCACAGGTACAGGAGAGTCTCTTACGGTATCTCTCTAAAGTCCAATCTTAAGCTTAGTTTTGTATGCCCATTAGGTGATATTTACCACTATAAAAGTCTATTCAGGTTATTTTGTTAAAAGTTTTTTTTTCCCATAGGATATTAAGAGGCAACAGTTATAAAGTTTTCAAGAAAAATTCAAAACACAGGAGCACATGTTTAATGAAATATTAGTTTCAGTATAAAGATTCATTAGAGCCATTTTTCATGAGTTTGTAAATGCATTCCAGGAAGGTCAAAACCATGGTTAACAAAATAAATAGTGATAATTAGAATTCTTCAGAAAGATTAGCAATTGACAAAACAGTCTATTTTAATTGTTTATACCATTTTAAGACAATAATTATGATTAACATTGTGTCCAAACTACCAAGATGCAGTCACATTCTTCAGAAATAATTTATGTGTAAAAAATAATAAATATATAAACTTATATAAGTGTATGTATAATAAACATATAAATATGTGCATAGATACATGTGTATATACATTTATGTACATATATGTATATATGTAAAAGTTTATATGTAAAATTGATATAAACATATCAAAAGTAGGGGCAACTTTTACATATAAATCTCCATTTAATTTTGACTTTTTAGAATAATCAAAGTTATATTTTAAATAAAGTAGGATAAACTTAAGGATATCCTCTTTAAAAGACAAATAAAATTCTGTTACTTTTCTATTTAGGAGGCACTTCTGGAAGTGCCTAGCATTTGGGTGTGTCTAATCCCCTTTATTTAAAGAGAAAAGTCCTGATACAATTAAGAATACTTGAACAGGAAGCTAGACAATGTTAGCATCTTTAACAATTGTAGTTTGGAAGACAATAGATTGGTGTTATAATCTCTTAATCTTTGTATTCTATAATGTTTACACAATGGAGGAATAGAAATACATTTAAAATACAAAGAAACCTGTAACAATTGGTTTCACAGCTATATAAAATTTATGTACAAGTTTAGGTTTTACTTTTGAGGTAAAATTTGGAATCTTTGGCTCAGTAGAACAATAAGCAAGGCACTGAAACAAAAAAAGCTATTAACATTATAAATTTAGGAAATTGTGTTGGTAAGCACAAACAGACTCACTTTATGGCATATGGGTGTATATAGTATATGCAATAACCAACTTATTAATTATCTAACATAAATAAATTCAGACCACATTTTAAATAGAAGAATGCCCAAAATACAAAGTTTTTCATATAGCTATAAACAGTAAAACTGTCAAAGCCTAATTGGCTCTTTTAATGAATTGTTAGTTCAAACACAATACATATTTCACAGAAAAGAGTGGTCACTGGCCATTTGCTTGAATTAAAGTCACATACCATTAGCTCTATATACTTTCTCAGGTTATGTTCAGGCATATGATGCTGCACATTTTTACTAATAGATGCATGAGGTATTACATGTACTAAAATTGAAATAGAATGGTTGTTAACAAAGTAGTTATTTTAAAAGTTTAACATAAAACTGGACATGGTGGTGCATGCCTTTAATCCCAGCACTTGAGAGGCAGAGGCAGGCAGATCTTTGTGAGTTCAAGGTCAGCCTGGTCTACAGAGTGAGTTCCAGGACAGCTGTAGATACACAGAGAAACCTTGTCTCAAAAAAAAAAAAAGTTTAACATAAACAGACCTAAACTTTCTCAAGACTCATTTTTGTAACTGGTCAATATGCTTGACAAAATCATCAAGTGTTATGGTGATAAAACATAAAATCATATTTGTTAGATTTTTTTTTCTGCAAAGCTCATGAAGGTCAGAATAAACTTTGTAAGAAATACTTTTTATGTTTGACAAAGAGACTTAGTTTCTAACCTTACATTAGTGCATTCAGTTTTGACACTAAAAGTTCTTTGGATAAATTTACAGTTTGAAATATCTTTCAGAAATTTTTGATTGTAAAACAAATCATTTTAATACATTTCTTGAGTATGTCACACAACGTATTTTGAACACATTCACTTACCCTTTCTCCCTCCCTATTACCATCCTTTTCTGTCCTATTTCTGTCCAGAGTCTCTTAAAATGGAAGTACTAGGCAGTGTTTTTAATTTTCTGTATCTAGAAGTAGCCATGTTAATTAGAATTTTAACTCCTAAAAATACAAAGTTCTTAGAAGAAAGCAATCTTGAACTCATTTATTTTAAATTAGACATTTGTGCAAATGCTATTGCTTAGAATCCCAGGTAAATTGCAGAAGAGAACTGAATCCATCTTATATTTAGGGCAAAATAGAACAGATTAAGATTATCTGTCCATGTGACTCCTTCTGCAAACCTATTTAAGCAGACAACAAAAGCTTGGTTTTATAATGGCCAGCTGTATTTTTTTTAGTCCCATGTTTTAAAGTTAATTTACATTTTTATATTTCACAATGGTGGCTAAGAAACAAGAAAAGCTAGTTTTTCAAAAGAGGCAATAGTGTGAACAGAAATAGTACCTAAGGAATAACCTGCCTGCTTTCATGTTATCTTTATAAGATCAAAATTCACCCCCAATCACTCATATTCAGGCTTGAATCAGGCTTTCTAAGAATAAAAATTTGCCTGATGAGTTTGAAAAGAATGCAAAAATGAAGTGACCATTGATTTATCTTTTTCTCTAGCCAAAGTATAAAAGAAAGACATAAAATGAAGGCAAAGATGCAAGTCTTTTTCCTATGCACATCTAGCATGTAGATTCATTTGAGACATGAATTCTTGGTAGCAAAGCATATTCTTGAACTGTTCAATAAAAATCTGTAGCTGGAAGTTTTCCTGTGTCTCGCCTGGTCCGCAGCCGCTCTGACTCAAGTAAACACACAGAGGCTTATATTGATTAAAATTGCTCAGACTTCCTACTAACTAGCTCTTACACTTAAACTCAGCCCATTTCTGTTAATCTATATGTCACCATGTTTTCTGTGGCTTTACCTGTGTGCCATTACATGCTGCTTCTTGGGCGACTCTCTGGCTTCTCGCCCCACCTACCTACCTTCTTCCTGTCTCTCTCTTTGAATTTCCTGCCTGCCTCTAAGCTGCCTTGGCATAGGCCAAATGGCTTTATTTATCAACCAATCAGAGCAACACATATTCGCAGCATACAGAAAGACATCCCCCATCAACAATCTCCTCCTGAAGTGTCCTATCTGCCAGTACCACACACTAGTGATTTGGTTTTAATATATGAATTTTGTGGGGACATAAACATTCAGAACCCAGCAATCTCTAATTCTGAATGTAAATAGGAGCTTAGTGATGTGTGTGTAATATATATATATATATACACACATATATGTATATATATACATATATATATATATATCCTTCTTTATCACATAGATTAAGTGTACTTTAGAAGATTATATCTTTATCAATCAGTGGATCATTAATAAAGTATTGATGAATGTTTAGAAATATAGAATCACTTGGAAACGTTGAATGTATAAAATAATTGAACCTACATGTATATCACATAAATTAACAATGGTTCACTTAACTATCTATTCATGAGAAACCACAAATTTATTTAAAAGCAGTATGCTGAAATGTTATTATTTTAACTTTAATTTTTTTTTAATTTCAAATTTTATTTTATTTTATTTTAACTGTATGGCTTTGATCAGGTTGGTGAACTACCACCCTAGATTTTGATTTCATCATTATTAAAATAAGAAATATAGATAAATGTTCATAAGTCATAAGTTTATAAGTCCAGTAGCTCTGGCTAGCCTGGAGCATACTCTATAATAAAACAGGCCATTCTGACTCCACAGCAATCTACTGCCTCTATCTCCTGAATTCTGGGAATAAGCCAGGTGTGCCCATATGAATACTAATTTTAATAGGAAACAGAAATTATATACCAAGTTGATAACAAACAATAACAAAACTCAAAAAATGTAGATGATAGCTCTATACCTACAGAAACAAATCTAATAAAACATGATTCTGTTGTTATATTTCTCATAGTGCCAAATGAAACTAAAGAAAGTCTTTTTGTTCAGAAGTAGCTTTACCCTGTATCACATAGATGTATCATATCTATTGCTACTTCTTGTTTTATCCTCTTATTTCTGTTTCATATTCTGATATTACCATAATTTCTATTACCATATGCAAGTCTTCCACTTTGTCCACAGCTTTTTATATTTCAGACTTTAAGTTCATTATTATGAAGTATCTATTCTCTGTTCAATAAACCACATAATATTTTATTGTAAGAATGCTAAACAGCTGATATGAACCTTAAAAAACATCCCTTACTCTTGAGAATTTTTGAGAAGTGGATTGTCTGTTATTCATAGTCCCAGTCTGAGGGCTCCTGTATGCACACTGACTTCAATAGAGATTCAAAACTTGTCAAGTAAAACATGATCTTAAGAAGTCTCTCCCCTAATGCAGCAATTATTGAAAAACTGACAAAAAGATCAAAAAAATAAACCCCAGACCACTTGCCACCCCATGGATCTATACAGTTTCTCAGCCTCTGCCTGCTCATCCATACACTGGCATCGTAAGAAGAATATACTTAATTTTAATACTCTTTTACTTTCTTACTTTTAGTCATTTCTTATTCTTCTTTCATACATTACATCCTGACCATAGTGTCCTCTCCCTCCTCTCCTCCCAGTATCCTCCCATCTCCCCTCTGCCCCAGATCCACTTTCTTCCATTTTCCTTCAGAAAGGAGCAAGCCTCTTGTAAGAGTCTGTGCTTACTTACTGGGCCAAGGTCACATGATATGGCCAAGAGGAATGAAATCAGCCCAGGTTGGAGGGTCCACAGCACAACTGAGGCTGTGTCAATTTTATTGAGAGCAATCAGACATTTTATACCTTTATAAGAAACAGAGTATAATGGAAATTACCAGGATCGATACTGTTGTAGCAGCCAGGATATTTGCAAGTCATACAGGGTACACAAGATTAATGTCGAAAACCAATTGTTCTGTCAAGTTTCCATGCTTCCTTGACTACTAAACATACAGAGAAACACAAAGTGGCCTGAATGCTTCACTGCCTGAGGGAGTGCATCAGTCTCTCAGAAAATGGAAGGCACATTGTATTCCAGGAGCCATGGACTCTAACCTGAAAAAACCTATGCCTCTCAAGGCAGCTAAGCAAGTTCAACTCCACAGTTCCTTGTAGCCTCCCAGGTATATCAAATAAACATGGCATATCAAGTTGCAATAAGATTTGGAATCTCCCCTTGTAGCATGAATCTTAAAGAGTCTTATTAATAAAAAACAAACTTGGAACTAGATATCAGGGTGAATGCTAGAAGATCAGAGAAGCAGAACAAGCCACAGCCACCTCACCTCCCAATTCCTCAGCTGATCCTGTTTCCTCAGACTGGAAGCCTCTGAGTCCTCTTACAGAATGAATCTCAGCTGAACTGTTGGTCAAAAGCCTAAAAGCTTAACCAGCCTCTAGTTCCTCATTCTCACACCTTAAATACCTTTCTGCTTTCTGCCATTACTTCCTGGGATTAAAGGCTCTTGTTATTATGCCTGGCTGTTTCCAGTGTGGCCTTGAACTCACAGAGATCCAGGCAGATCTGTGCCTCTGGAATGCTAGGATTAAAGGTTTGTGTGCCACCATTTTCTGGCCTCTATGTCTGTCTAGTGGCTGTTCTGTTCTCTGACCCCAGATAAGTTTATTAGGGTGCACAATATTTTGGGGAACATAATATATCACCACATCCCCTCCTATTATGCCTAGATGAGGCAAGCCAGTAGGAGGAAAAGAATCCCAAAAGCAGGCAAAAAAGTCAGATTCCCTGACTCCCACTGCTAGGAGTCCCACAAGAACACCAAGCTACACAACCATAACATATATACAGAGGACCTAAGTCAGACCAATGCAGTTTCCCTAATTGTCCAGAAAACTTTTCTATAACACAAATCCTTGGGGAGGGGGGGCTCTAGTGACAGAATCCTTGCATATGACAGTGACCTTGTTCATGTTCTATCTCCCCAAGAAACAAACGTTGCTATCAAACCACTTCTGACCACACAGCACAGTTTTTTCATTTTTTTTGAAAAACAAAATGACAACAAAAACTCTGAAAAATACTACTATTAAATTAGTAATTTCAAGCATGTACTTTGGTGTCTCAATGAGATTCTTTTCAAATTATTATAACAAAAATATTGGGAACGAAATAGAATTAGCTATCAAACTGATAACAATTAACATGTGAAATATTAAAAACAAAAACAAACAACCCCCAAATCTCAAATCTGACCTGTTGACATTGGTCTGTAATTCCAGTTACTTAGGAAACTAAAGCAGATGTGTTATAAATGTAGTCCTAGTCTGGACTACGGAGTGAGATCAAGGCCAATCTAGACAATTTACTGAATCCTGCCTCAAAATAGAAAGTACAGAGAGATTAGGGGTGTGTCTCAGTGGTACAGTACTTGCTTAAAGTGTATGTGAGGTGCTGGTTCAGCTTCCAGGAACAGAGGACACACGCAAGAAGGCAAATGGAGGAGAGCACAGGCAAGATTTGTTGAACATGTAAATGAACTTCATTGTAAATCTGAAAAGAAGGTGATGGGCCTCTCGAAAATAAGTTCACTTGCTTCAAAGATGAGAAACGATAATTGTTCATTGCAATGAGTCACTGTTCTGGTTGAAGGCTTCCGGTTTTTGGTACACCAGCCTCACTGGATTCTCAGCAGAGTTCTTCTAGGTTGTCCTGTGTCTTGGAGATCTTGCAGGTATTGTTCAACAGGACCAGTCCCTTCAGGAGTTCCAGCAGGACCTAACTGGGGTAAATGCTAGGGTGGGTCAAATCAAGGCCCAGAAGGGGGCCTGGGTGTTAGACACACCAAAGCCTCCAACGCCATCAGGATGGACGAAGAGGTGACGGGCAGTCAGGAGAGAAGGAGAAGCAGAGACTTTTATGTTTCTGGTGTGGTTTTTGTTCTATTGTGGTTCATTGGGTTTTTTGTTGTTTTTGTTCTGGCTTTTATTGGCTTGCTTGCTTACTTTGTTTTTCTTTCTTCCAATGGGAGGGGTGCAACAGTGATGGGGGAGGTATGGGGGGAACAGGAGGTGTACAGAGTTAGGGTGCATGATGTAACACCCACAAAGACTCAATAAAGAAGTAAAAAAAAAGAGAATGAGAAATGAACTGCAACGTCCAGCACAGAGTCTGCTACAGTCACTCCAGCAACACCATGACACTTGTCAACTTGTCTCTCACGCCCATGCTCATGTACCCAACAGCAGAGAGGTACATCCAAGAGAAAAACCACTGCAATTTTGGATTTTCTTGGGAAATCTAGCTCAAGTCAGACATTTTAGAAATGAGTGTTTGACCTGATTCCTAGCTTTAAAAACTAGGCTGAATGATGTCTATCTTTCTACATCTAGCTTTGGGTCAGGAAATCACTTGGGGCCCTAAAGCTAAGAGATTAGGCACAAAGCTCAAGTTAAACTGGGGTTGTAATGTTTCACCATCTAGGTACTGTACCTATACTCCTATCCTCACACCATCTTTCTACTTAATACACACACACACACACACACACACACACACTAGTCTCTCAGCCTCTGCCTGCTCATGCATACACTGGCATTGTAAGAAGAATATACTATATATATATATATATATATATATATATATATATATATATATATATATATATAGAGAGAGAGAGAGAGAGAGAGAGAGAGAGAGAGAGTCTGTGCCACCTGTTTTACTCTGTATAGATCTAAGGTACTCTCCTTGGAAACCTTACTCTTTCTTTCCACCTTTCCAGCTAGTTCTGCTTTTATCTGGCATTGTGAATTTTGAAAAGGCAGTTTTGAAATCATTGTCATGTGAGATATACAAATACATATCAGGGTTCTACTGATATTTGCATGCTTTCCTTATTTGCTGAAATTTAGCCCTGGGTAAAGCAAAATGAAACATGATTCTCTGTGCACAAGTATGAGTTTGGCTTCACTGGTTTGCTGTTTGAAATAACAAGCCATAACATGTGTGAACATAAAACTTGTCCTAGAAACATTTAAATGCACTTGCAAATATTCCTTTAATAATCTTAAAAATATTGCTGGATCTATGAAATTATTTTGTTTTTAAACATGAAAGTTATTTCTAAAAATTATACATATATACATTCACACAGAGCATTTTCTTTCAATATGAAATTTTAGAAAATATATGAGTTAAATGAATTTTACACATATGTATGCTTATATATATTTAGGCTGTAACAACTCTTTTATATAACATGTCCCTACGATCATGTCAAGTGCATTGAGGTATAATGTCAAGTACAGTGAGGTTGTTTTAATGTTAAGTGAATGCTGTTTTTTATTTGATATTTACACATATAAGTCATCTGGAAAAAAGAATTTAAAATTTTGGTATTGGTCCTACCAATGACTATAGACTATTATAATTTTAAAATTTGTAATGAAAAAATATTGTCCCAAAAGGTACTGAGGTTCCTGGGAAGAGCAAACTAAATTTGTCAAATGGAATATATTTGCTATATAATTTTCATACTTAAATATATAACTATTTCAATCCAAGCACTCATTTTCAAAAGAGCAATCCTTTGCCACCATTCAGCATACCTTTAATTGATGGATATTTCATGAGAAAATACATATAAAATAAGTTGCCTGTATAACTTATTTATATTTTGCTAAATTCAAAATGGTGTAAAAATAATATATCTCTTCAATTTTGTTCTATTTTCATAAGGAATATAAATCTACCCAACTAAAAGACACAAACTCTAATAGTCAATTGTTCCCACAAATTAAGGTGATCCAAATAATATTACAGAATTTCTGAATTACATATTCTACATGAAGTATCATAATTGAATTCACTTTGCACTCCTTTGCTCTTACAGGAACAAATTCCAGCCTCCATTAGTGTGTTTGCAAGATTGTTGCAATAGCTGAAATTCACTGAAGCTTCAAAACTGAACTTTTCAGTACTCCATTTTTGAAATAATTCAGTGACATTCTTATACTTGTTAACGCATTTCTTTCTAACCTCCCTTCACCCTTATATTATGTAAATCAAAATGGTAATAATAGAGAAGTTTGGATAATCTCACCATAAAGAAATGATAAATGACTACCCTTTAGCTTACCACCAAGCCATAGTTTCCCACATGAGAGAGAGCTTCTTCCTGCCTAACCTATGTTTTTATTGCTTTCCTGTTCTGCTTTCTCATTGGCTCTAAGCCCATCCACATGACTTCCTTGTCACTGCCTGTCTATGCAGACCTTCAGGTCTCTATGGTTGGTACTGGGATTAAAGGTGTGTGTCACCACCATGCTTGGCTGTGTCCTTGAACACACAGAGACTCTGCCTGCCGTGTGATCCGATTAAGGGCTTGGGCTACCACTGCCTGACTTCTGTTCCTGGCTCTCTATGACCTCTGCTCTCCAGGCAAACTTTATTTATTAACATACAAATAAAAATCACATTTCAGCATAAGTAAAATATCACCACACAAACATTAAACTAGTATCAGATTATCAGCAGCAGACTATTGAAGTACTGCTAACTTTCAAAGCAAGTGATGTGCCTCCCACATTAGATTCAGGTTTCTTGGTTTTCATGCATTCAAAGGCCCCCATGCAAAGGAACTATTGATAGAAAAAATACTTAGTGTAAAGTTACAGCTTTGTGTCAAATTTTCTTTTAAGAATGATACAGTCAACAGGGCAGGGATTGTTTCTTTACTAAACACATTGTTTTTGAGAGTCTATTTTTGCCAATATAGTTCTGAAAAACAAAAAGAGAATTAATGAAAATAACGTGAAAAAAAGGAGTCCAGGTGACCACTCTTTGCATTAAGAATAACTTTAGCAAGAAACATTACACTACTCCCTATATTTTCTATGATAAGACTGCACCTTCTATTTCCTACATATTTGCATTATTTTTCATGCATCTTGTGAACAAGAATGTGAAGGCTTCAAGTGCCTAGCAGCCTACAGCATGGGTCAAGATAAAATGAACTGTTGGTTACTGACTTTGAAAGCTTCCTTTGACAGAAGCTTATTATGTTTTATCTGAAGAGGGTTTGAAAAGGATATACAGATTACAACTGTCTGCATCTCATTCGAATTTTATATCTGAGAGTGCTGTTAATTGAATATGTAGCTCCTACAGCAATACAAACCATCTCAGAAGAGTAAGGCAAAACAACCTAATACCATTTAATTCAAAGTGATTATTCATGGTATTGTGTTTCTAAAAATCTAAGTCTAGAATAATGTCAAAGAAGACAGGTTAAGTTTGAGGACAGTGTGCATAAACTGGAGTCATATTGGGAAACCTAGAAAATGCTCACTTTTTCTTAAGCCACACACACACACACACACACACACACACACACACACACACACGTAAAGCTTTTCCTTTGACAAAGCCTCCTTTGTACCCATTTTGCAAATTCCATATGTTAAATCCAAATCTGTTGGAGCTTTTCTTACATATATATTTCTTGTAATGTTTGGGGCACTTTTCTTAAATAGCAGCTCAGCTCTGAAATTTCCATGTTTTTCATCTTTGAATTGATCTTGACCATTAACATAATAAAAAGAAAGTTCCCTAGGACTCTTCTTATGATTTTACATCAACATCTGGCATATTTGCATGCATTAAAATCTCAACTGGTTATTCAGACATTTTCCCATATATTTCTTTTAGTCTTATTAATAATATGTTATACATGTGGTAACTCTCTCTGGGGATTATAGAAAAAAATGTGTTTTAAATGAATGTATCAGAAAGGTTAAATTTTAATTAGAGTCAAGTACAACTAGTCTCTAGGTATTTAAGGATCCTCTAGAATGCAATACTCTTCTGGGAATAAGGACAATAAGAATATGTGCACAGACTCATGAGCACAGATAGGCATTGTTCCTATCAGCTAGATGGAGTTAATTTTTTGCTTAAGTATTCACTATTGCAATCTACAGGGAATTCTTATGCTTTATTCTTTTTTTTTTTCAAATTCTGTCATTACAATGGGTATGTGCTTAAAACCTGAGCATCTGTATCTCTATTCTTCTGGTGACAGCTCTGACCATACTCTTAGTTCAGGTTGTTTGAGATAAGGATGTAGTCCCAGGAACTATGCTGTTCACTTTTCTCAAAATAGATATGTAATAGACAAATATATGACATATAATAGATACAGATATGTAGTAGACACAAATGAAATCAGTAGACAAATTAATTTGCTTTAACCCATTTGTAATAAATTTATCCCTTGCAAATAATAAAATTCTGATGGTAATATGACTCTGCATTAGGAAATAATAAATATTTCACCATATGATGCTTATTTTAATGTAATATGAGTCTGCCTTGAAAGAAGAACAGAATGGTAATGCAAAAATAATAAATTTTAATTTATATTCATGATGCTTTAATTCAAATAAAACTTCAGGACACTTTATTTGCATTTTGTCATCATGTACATTAATTCTTACATTAAGCAAATGGAAAAGGGGGTCACATTTTCATGGTCTATTTTCAAACAATGATTCTCAAACACATAAGAGGCAGTTATGGACAATTTAATGTTTCCTATTGGTTTTGAGATGAATATCTGAAGGGTATCTACATTATGAACGATACATACATACATATAGATATGTATATATATACATATATATGGCTATTTTTGCATGTGAATATGAGAATGGTATGCATGTGTATGGGTGTGTATTTGCAGGTAAGTATACCTCTGAGGGGGGTGAACACGTGTGTGTACATCAATACATGTAGGAACCTGAAATTTACATCATGTGTCTTTCTCAGTTGCTCACAACAATAATTATTGAGGCATGGTCTCTTGTTGAATTGAGGGCTTCCCAATTCTAGATAGTCTCATCATCTATCTTGCCCTAGGCACTCCCTCTCTCTACCTCACAAGTGCTGGGATTAAAAATGTCTACTACACTTGCCCGGTTTAGCATGAGGTGTGGGATCTCAACTCTGGTCCTCATATCTCATGCCAAATGCTTCACCCACTGTGACAGCATCCAGCTCTCTAGCTCATTATTTACTTAAAAATTTGTTGGTAAATTTCAAGTCAGGGTCATTATGCATATTTGTCCTCACACCCACAAGTCTCACTGCTGTTAACATTTGAAAGTTGGGTAGTTTTATTTATTTATTTATTTATTTTTTTATGAATAGTCAGCATTATAAGGATGGGTGAACTTATGCAAAAGCTGCAGTTTATAGGAACTGTGTACAGGAACTCATTTTACATAATGTACTATAACACATGCAGTGTTTGTATATGGAATTGCCTTAATTTCTCAAAGACCTCCATGAGCTATTAAGTAATATCTTCATATCTGACCTAAAAGGGAGAAACCATCTGGATCAGATGAAGGAATAAGAGCTATCTTTGCTTACACTATGGATCTAAAAAATCAAAATGTAACTAATGTAGCTATGCTCCAACAAAATCATTCAACTCCTAAGATTCAATTAATTAAAGTACCCACAAGATCTCTCATACAAATCACATGTTACATAACTTTGTCACTACCCATTGGAAAAGAAATATTTTAGAAATATAGGAAATGAGAAGTTGTGGATTTGTCAAGAACACTGCCAAATAAAGAACTGCATCTTTGTTCTTCAATTGCATGGATGCTTAGCATCCTCCTTCTATGGTTAGTGTGCCTCATAAGTATCAATTTATGTCATTTGTTGTCTCACAGTTCAAACTCTCCCAATGAAAATGGCTGTTTAGAGCAGGGCTTTGCAAGAGACACAGAATTATATATTTAATAAATTCTCTTTGATCAAAAGGAAAAAATCACAGAAATTAGGATGAATAAAATTATACAAATATAAGAAAGGAGAAAAGTTTACTTAGTAAGATGATGGGAGTGAGAAATATATCTTTTATCTTTTATTCTGTTCCATGAATTAATGCTCAAGTGATCTGAAATATGACATGGTTAAATTTGCATGAAGAATGACCAGAAGTAATGATTTATAAAATATCATTTATCATTATCTAAGAACTTTATTGACCCCAAATTAATAACTAAGGAAAACCGGACACTATCCTGTGCCCTTTTCATTTGACCCTGAGAGTTCTGTACTGACTGTACATACAAAAGTATGGCCTACTGACCTTCTTGGGTCCAAGGACAATCTTTCAGTTTGCGCTCACTGACAAACTTAACACATTATATGTAGATGCCAATATAAATGACCTGCACTCTACTTTTTGTGTCAGAGCATAGAACATTATTTTTTTTTTACTGCACAATATCACAAGTTAAGAGAAAATTATATTTAGAAAGGATTGTTTGAAGATTCTATAGTCTATTTCTCTAGGTACCTTCATACCTAGGTCTTGGTTCAGTTCATCAAATGTCTGTATACCTGAGGACTATTGTACTGGTTTCTCACTGAACCTGTTTTATTAAATTATGAGTAAGCATAATTCCATTAGTTATATATTATAAGAAATAGCACTATGTAAATCAAAGCTGTGTTTATCAGAGGATGTGAAAGAGAGTTTCCTTCATTAGATTGCCAGGTCCTCTCTGGGAAGAACTTGAGAAAGAACAGATTAGTTTTTGCAGACTTTGAGTTATACCCTGATCCTATTTTCCCTTCTCCTTTTTTTACTCTAAAGTGGAATGTTAGAATTCACCTCTGACTAAGATGTGCTTTTCCTCATTTTTCCTTTCTATTTTAACAATATTTTCCCAACATGTATTTGTATTACATTAGTTTATGTTATGTACTTTTATCTGCTTTTTATCCCCTCTGCAATAATAAATGCCATAATAAATAGCACCAATATAGAATGACTTTTTAATTAAGAAATTTTCTATTCATTTTCCATACCAACAACAGATCCCCCTTTCCTCCTCTTCCTGCTCCCCCTAAGCTTCCTCCCAACCCATCCCCCATTCCCACCTCCTCCAAGTCAGGGTCTTCCATGGGGAGTCAGCAGAGCCTGGTACATTAAGTTGAGGCAGGTCCAAGCCCATTCCCCCTGCTCCAAGGTTGTGCAAGTTGTCACACCTTAGACACTGGGCTCCAAAAAGCCCACTCATGTACCAGGGATGAATTCTGATCCCCCTGCCTGGGGGCCTCCCCAATAGTTCAAGCAAAACAACTGTCTTGAGTATCCAGAGGACCTAGTACAGTCCAATGGGGGCTCCACAGCTATTGGTCCACAGTTCATGGGTTTCCACTACTGTGGCTGGTCTTCTCTATACGTTTTCTCATCATGATCTTGATGTATCTTGCTTATAGAATCCCTCCTCTCTCTCATCGATTGGATTTCTGGAGCTTGGCCTGGTGCCTGGCCATGGATCTCTGTATCTGCTTCCATCAGTCATTGGATGAAGGCTTTATAATGACAGTTAGGGTATTCACTAATCTGGTTACTGGAGTAGACCAGTTCAGGCAC
>CABHPP010136464.1:24349-50804 GCA_902168425.1 Peromyscus attwateri | reverse complement strand
AAAAAAAAAAAAAAAAAAAAAAAAAAAATTAGGAAAGATATATGACAAAAAAAAAAAAGAAGGAAGGGAAGATAAAATTCAGCACTACTCTATCAATGAAAAGTGCCCCTAAGTGATGGTTTATCCAAAGGTGTTTGAAGTGTTTTCCCTCCGTGGTTTTCAGGGATCTGGCAAACAATGAAATAAAGTACCTAACGAACTCCACCTTCCTTACGTGCGACTCGCTCACGGTTCTGTAAGTACACGTGCACTTCAGTAGGAGAGGAGCCCTGTAGATGGGGAGAGTCAAGGAAAACGCTGACCATGGATTTCAAAGTACTGTTTTGTTTCCAGCCTTGATGTGAAAGTTCAGTCACATTCAATCACAGTAGGGAAAGGGGGTGGGGAAAATGAAATCCTTCACCTGAAAGTGGCTAGTACTCATCAAGCTAAGTACCCCCCCAGGCCCAAGAAAGTGGGAGCAATCGAATGCATCCTGATTGGCCAAAGATTGAAAGTGGGTGCAATCTAATACATTTCAATTGGCCAAAAATTCTGACTGGCGATTCTGATTGCTGATTGTGCCTGTCCTGGGGGCGGGAAGGGCAGATGAACTGGCCAATTGGCACATTTGCATTGGCAAGCTAAGAAACACAAGTCGTTTGTGTGCGTTGTAATTGCAGTTTTCCAGAGATAGTAAGCAGGCGGCAACGCTTGTTGATTAAATGTGTGACTAGAGAGAAACGGGAACAGAATTTAAAAAGAGACACTTATAAAAATGATCAGAAACCAAAGCAGTGTGACTTCACAGACCACACTGGGCCCCGCAGAGCTTCCTAGGAGACGTGGGTATGATTTTCCCGGGGGGAAGGTCTTGCCCCCCTCCTGTTGAGTCCTCAAAGGAGACTTATTAAAAGGCCCCCGGAGCAGTGGCGTCTCCCAGCAGGAGCTGATTGCCACAGCAGACTAACTCTCACCATGTTTTACAGGTTTCTGCCTAGAAATCAAATTGAGTTTGTTCCAGAGAAGACATTTTCTTCCTTAAAAAAATTAGGAGAACTGTAAGTAGCATGTTCTACTGGGAAGAATGTGATTGCTTTCTTCCAAGATTATTAATCTAAATGACGAGGGAGACTGTATTTCTACTTGGAACAATCAGACTTCTGTAGGCTATTAGATATTAAAACCCAATTAGGAAACCCTCATGATCCTGAAGTCAAGAGCATATTAAAATCCTGTGCTGGGACTGACAGGGAGGCAGCAGCCTGCCCTACTTTCTCCGCCCATTCTCCTTGGGTCAATTTCATGTATATGTGTGTTGGGGATTGGTCTTTTAAACACGTGGATGGTATTTCTCTAATGGCCAGTGTGGTTAACTCTCAATGGAGGACAGATGAAGCGAGACATGATTGATATGTTGTTGGCTGATTATATCTGGCCAGAGGGATATCTGGCTCTTCGTATCCCCAAGAGGTCATGAGTTCTGTAGCTGGTGAGGCAAGGAGACAGGTCTACAGTGAGGACAGGCTCACAGAAACGTTTTCAGACACCTCACATAACTCCCTGTCCAAATACATGTTTTATAGCTTTAAGACTTAGGAAAAACCTCTGTTTAGCCGTGAATTTATTGCTGCCTACATAACTGAATCACTGGAAGTTAAAATTAAATCTGTGATATGATACACAGTGGTAAGTAAGATAAAGACCTCATCCTGCTGACTGGGACGTTAAAAGGGTCATTGATGTCTTAAGTAACCCTTCCTCCATTCTTTATGCCTGGCTCTGGAGGACTGGGGCTAATAACGCAAAAAAGGCATTTTAAAAATGATTATAATAATTCCATGAAATGAATGGGTATCATAAATAAAATCCAGAAACGTTGGAAGTGACTTGTATAGATAATGTTTTGTTCTTGAACTGAAAAACTCATTCTGTGTCAAGCACCCACAGACAACTTGTTCAGCAGTGGGTCTCCTGGGGGCTCATTCCTGGTCAGGTCTGGGGAAGGAATGTGGATGTGGGGTACGGAAACCAGAGGCAGATGCCTGGGATGGCGAGTGGCTTGTAGCATGTGTGTGTGTGTGTGTGTGTGTGTGTGTGTGTGTGTGTGTGTATGGATATCACTGCCTCAGGCTCCTCTGCCACCTTCCTCACCTGGGTTTGTGTTAACACAACTTTTCCTCAGGCTATGTAAACTAGCGTCTTACCCCAAGCTGGGGCGGTACCAACAACCTCAGGAATGACTCATTCAAAGTCATCTTTAGGCTCAAAATAAGGTTATTAGAAGTGAATTTACAGAACAGTGGAGGTCTCTGCAAAAGCCACCAGCTTCTTGGACACCAAATGGCTAGCTTATAATGATGCAGAGGTTCTCAACCTGTGGGTCACAACCCCCACAGGGTCTGGGTATCAGATATTTACATATCATTTCATAACAGTAGCAAAATGGCAGTTATGAAAGAACAATGGAAATGATTTCACGGTTTGTGGGGGCACCGCAACATGAGGACCTGTATTAAAGGTTCACAGCGTTAGGGAGGTTGAGAACCACTGGTTAAGGCTTTAGGTCTACGCCAGAATTGATGCAGACCTGGTTTCAGGGAACTATCTAGCATTAGAACAGTTGACCTGAGCACAGGCTCAGACAGCAGTGAGCACAGTGAACCAGACTGAGAAAGTCGTGTGTGTGTGTGTGTGTGTGTGTGTGTGTGTGTGTGTGTGGCGGCTCCAAGGCTTCCACTGCACTCTGGGAAATAAGGCCTTGAAGCTTGTGTGTGGCCCTCACCTCCTGTCTCCCGGGACCCTTCCAGGTGCATTTCCTCTACAGCTCCTGCATATATTTTATCTTCCACCCATGCGGAGTCGTTTGTGGGTTCCTGAAGACGATGTCCAATCCCAGACATGGGTTTCTCTAGCCAAGCTCTACTCTACTCACCTTAAAAGTGGCCCTTCCTTTACTAAATCTAAAATCCAATCCTTACGGCTTTGCCAGGCACTTCCTAATTTCCATAACCAAGACTGATGGCTCCGCCCCTTGTCATTCATCTTTTCTTATTTTGTTTCTTCCTTGTCTTAAAATATAGTCGTATTTGTCCGTTTTCTGTCCCTGTCACAACATAGCCGAGGCTGGGTACTTTATGGAGAAAAGAGGTTTGTTTAGCTCAGTTTTAAAGGCTAGAAGTCTAAGACCCGTCAGTCAGATCCATCAATTCAGCCTCTGGTGAAAATATCGTGATGAGGTTGTGCAGAGGGGGTCACGTGGTGAGACAGGAAGTGAAAGAGATAGTCAGGCATCAGACTCCCCTCCCCACTTTTTTAATTCACGCAGGAGCTACCGGGAATCTCACAAAACTGCCTCAGTATTTTCTGAGGGTGTGCACACAGAGGCCTAGCTACTCCTCACTAGGGCCTTCCTTTTTGAAGGATCTACACCTCAACACCAAAGACCACGCCTCCCCTACATGAACCACTGGGGAGCAGACCACATCCAAACCATAACCCTGGCTGTTACTACAAATCAACTTCCTTAGGGAAAAACCTCTATAGCTTTTTCTAGCTTGCCCATATCTATCAAGAGCTCAAGAATAGTTAAGATCTTATACTTTGGGACTGGAGAGATGACTCAGCAGTTAAGAACACTGGCTGCTCTTCCAGAGGACCCGTGTTGGGTTCCCAGCACCCACATGGCAGCTCACAACTTTCTGGAATTCCAGTTCCGAGGCATCTGATGCCCTCTACTGGTGGTCGTTAGTGCTGCACCCACATGGTATGCGCACATACAGGCGAAACACCCATACACATTTTTAAAAGATGTTTTACTTTATACTTAATTAGATAATTGTACACAGGTTTTGTCTTTAACATCATCTCTTAGAAAGATGTTTCAGACCCTCCACAGATCTGTGCCTCCAGTTGCAACAGATCTCTTTGCCATATTCTCTAGAGTCACTACCCTACAATTCTTTCTAGATTGGACAATGGTATCATATTTCATGAGAAATACTCAATTTCTTGTGCAAAATAAAACTATAAAATGTAACTAAACCACTAGGGGATGTAGCTCAGTGGTAGAGCAATTGATCAGCATGCACGAGGCCCTAGGTTCCATCCCCAGGAACAAGGTGGGGGGAAATATTTAAAATACATAACTTCATCCACTCAAGATGGTCTGAGTAGATACTGGGTGGCTACCACTCATTTAGATGGAATGCAAAATAAATAGAAGATGCAAGTCTTGACCTCAAAAAGATTAGCTGGACAAACATACCTGGAACAAGTGGGAATCACAGACATGTGAGTGATAGGTGTGAGCAGAGTGTGCACCAATCAAGAAATTAATCAGGGGTCAAAGGGGTGAGAGGAAATTCCAGACAGGAACAGGATGGGCATGATACCACATGGTCTGCTAGTGATGAAAAAAAAAAAAAAAAACCCTCGGCTGACTCTTGGGATGTCACCAGTTCACAACCTGGTTGAACTGGATCCATATTTTCTCTTACATCAACTGGGAAGATGTTAACTGTGGGGAGAGATGCCCAAGCCATTTATCCCCATTGTAACAGTTTTTGGTTTTCACTGTCGTCAACAGGGACCTGTCTAGCAATATGATAACAAAACTACCAGCTCACATTTTCAGCAACCTGCATCTTCTTCAGAAACTGTAAGTTCCCTGCCTCATCATCAGATTTAACTGGCAACATCTTAGCCTTCCAAAATAATAATAACAGCCATACTTATCCCCCCCCCTTCCTCTAATGATAAAAAAGGAACCTGTCGTCCAACCCTCTTCTGTATGTCCACAAGAACCAGTTTGGAAGTCTCAAACAACTTCAGTCTCTGTAAGTAAAGCTCTCTGATTATGCCAGCTATCACTACAGCGAGGCTGTCTTGCTTAGCGACATATTTGATTCTAAGTGGGTGTTTCTCATGCCGGAGCAGGAGTCCCCACGAGACGTCCCCAGGAAAACCTGACCATCACTGTCCACTGTCCGTCATGAACTAATTCATAGCAAAGTTGCTGTTATAGCCACTCAATTGTGCTGCTTCTATCTGTGTTTGAAGCTACATATGCATTCATCCTGAGAACTGGACTTGAAGGGAAAAATCTAATCCCATGATCTTCACAAGGAGTTAAATGTGTAATAATTTCATTTTGGAAAAGATTGGCAAAAATAAATTCTCTAAGACTTCCTTCTTTTTCTCTGTCACCTCTCTCTGGAGAAATTATAGAATAAAAATTGATCTTTACTTTTTAATAAATGAAAAAAAAATCCCACAGAGGTGAACATTCAAACAGTTGGTGGTGTTTGGTATTTTACAGCTTCAACCAACTTGGGCTCTGTTGGTATCAAGAATTCTGCCAATTATCCTTTCAATTCTGTTGTTCCTTTCTCCTGGGTGACCATCTGTTGGCTAAAGTTGCCTTGTCATGACCAGAAACCATGTTATATTACCTATTTCAGCCTAAAACATTGTTTTCATTGACTCCAAAGATTGATGCTTTTGTTTTGTTTTGCTTGTTTGAGATGTAGGGTTTTTGTTTGTTTGTTTGATTTTCTAAGACAGGGTCTCCCAGAGCCCAGGCTAGCCTCAAGCTTACTCTGCAGCTGAGGATGACCTTGAACTTCTTATCCTCCTGCCTCCACCTCTCATGAGCCCAAGTTGGCTGGTCTGTGCACATCAACACACGAAGCTCCTTCCAAATGCGAATCATCACCATCACATTTCCTTTTGTTAAATAGATTTCTACTAGGAATTAACAAAAGATTTAATGATTTTTTTAGCTAATATTAGTGAGTATCAGCTAATGGGAAGCATGGCCTTTGCCCTTAGAAAGCTAGAGTGTAAACAACCAAAGTCTATAATATATTATTGTAATTTTTCCAAAGATTTATTAATTTATTCATGGTGGGGATAGGTATGTGGATATGCATGCCAGTGGCTTTGGAGGCCAGGGGAGGGCATCAGATCTCTGGAACGGGAATCAGAGATGGCTGTAAGCCACCATGTGGATGCTGGGAAGTGAATCTGGGTCCTCTGAACGAGCAGCCAGTGCTCTTAATCACTGAGCCAGCTCTCCGGCCCTAACCTGTTATATTTAAACTTAACAACAGACTTCAGAGTATGGACATGATTTTTCTCCAGATGAACAATGCTATCATATTTCATTATAAATATATTTTAAATATTATAAATACTCAATTTCTTGTGCAGAGCAGTCCTATGTAGGAAGATATTTAAAGTGCTGGGGAATGTAGCTGAGTGGCAGAGAACTTGAACAATAAGGTTCTAGGTTCACTGTACACATTTCTAAAAGGGAGACTATCCAGCCACCATATGGTCCCTTTCCAAAAGTAGTAGCAGAGAGGTCCATTCCTCTCTTTGTGCTCTCATTTGTTTATTGTCTAATTTCTGTTTCTAAGACTCGCTGGTACACATATTTCACCCTGGACATCGACTGTCTTACACACAGGACATAATGGCCTCTACGTTGTAGCCACAAAATGTCAGTGGTGATAAGTGAAGGAGAAAGCTGGAGAAGAGATGAAGGGGGAGGGGGAGGGCTTTTAGAAAGATCTTGGGGTGTTTTCCCAGAGGGGTCACATAATGATTCTATAGTATCAGTATCTCTTCAAGTTCTAATTCTGGTCTAGCGAGCAAGGAGATTCCTCTGTGAAGGAATCACTGGGCTGAGGAAAACTCAAAATCATGTTGCAAAATCTTCATTCGGATCAGTGGAAAGCAACAGGGTAAAAGCCTGTTGTTTTTTTTTAATAAATTTATTTATTTTTTAAATTACACTCATGATATTCATTAATTACACTCATGATATTAATCACATTTGTGGTATTCATAGATTACATTCACAGTATTCATTCAATTATATATATATAATATATATATATTAATTTTAAATGCTGAATGTCATTTATTTAAGGGGGGAGGAGATCTTAAATACAGGCTTACAGTACAATGGGAGGACCCCGGAGGGCAGAAGTTCACTACTGATGTTTTACAATCTTGCTTCTAATCTGTTAACGCCCATTATTCAGGATACACAGACAAGGAACTTCTCTTAAGCATTCAGGAGGGTGGAACCTGGCAGGGGATTGGCATAGGGAGGATATCAAGGTCAAGGTGCGCAAGTAAGGCAACAGTTACCCAAAACGGGGGCCAGGGCCCTACAGGTCCCCCTTTTATTAAAAAATGAGCTTCTGACTTGGGTTGCTTGGGACGTCAGCAGGTCACCTTACCCGTCATGGAGACGCCTGCCCAGGCCACACAGGTGCTCTGTCTTAGGTTGGTGAGTGCTCCCCAGGCATTACCCGTCTCTGAATACTCATTTTCATACAGGCTCAATTGTGTGTGAGCTGCATAGTTAATTGCTGCCAAAGATCTCAAAGTGGCACTGGGCTTGCAATCTGTGTGTTCGATACAGAAAAGACCAACAGAGGTACTATCTCACCCACAGCCAGTAAAGCCTGGTTTTTAAGGGCAGCTTTTCCCTGTTGTCCCCGGAGGAGTCTGTAGCTCTTCCTTCACAATGTCCTAAAGAACTCGGGAGATCCAAAGCTTTAGAAGCTCCTGGATAATTTCAGAAGGTCCCGAAGCCTGCTAGAGCCCTTTGAAGATGTGTTAAAGAGCCTGGGGGTAAGAAGATTCTTCCCCTGGGGTCTGAGTAAATGATGGTCCTGAACAGTTGACCAATGGCTCCTCCCACTGCCTCAACGGTTCTGCTCTAAAGACAAATAGGCCAGGGGAAAATGAATATTCACACCCCGATTCCCAGTGGCCTTACTTTAATGGTGTTTTCAGTTAGAAGTACTATGGAATGAACCCCTTGAACTTCCACGGCAGTGTTGATTAAATCAAAGTATAAAGATAATGTTATACTCACATCAGACACCACTGCAATGTGATCTATGGATTGTTTGTTTGTTTGTTTACCATTTCTGGGGACGGAAGCCAGAACCTTGGGTTTGTTGGGCAAGCATGCAACCACTGAGCCACACTCTCCCAGCCCCTTGCCATTCCAATATATAACACCAAAGTGTTATATTAGAACATAATTTTGCGTTTAAGTGGTATGAAAGCTCCAACTTACAGATTTTTATATTAATGATAATTTTCTCAGAATGTCTACTATGAAATTTTTATCCATATTTGAATAGGTAACATAAAATTTCAAAGCATCAAATTTAAGATGTAACCAAAAAAAAAAAGAGAGAAAGAAATGATTTCTAAGTGTAACTCTAAAAACATTAAACCTATTATATATATTTTCCAGAGACCTGGAAAGGATAGAGATTCCAAACATAAACACAGGCATGTTCCAGCCCCTGAAGAACCTTTCTCACATGTATGTATATTTGAAGGAATAGAGGGAAAAGAAAGCATGATGAATTAATTCAAATCTTCTCATGCTCAACTGTCTAATTGTCACTGAACTGTGTTTGTATGCAACAGACGTCTTCTTTTCTACTGAGAACGTTTTAATTTTCTCACCTTTGGTCCCTGTTCAAATAGAGTTCAATATAATGATGTGCGGACATGAATGACCCTTCTCTCTGGAAACACGATGTTTATCCAATTGAGGCCCAATAAGAGCTCAGGGTACCAGAATGCCACACATTACATCAGATGAAGTCACTGGCTAAAGGGTACTCAGGAGACCTGGAAACATTAATTCACTTCACATGAGTGAGCAGTCGGCTGCTCTAAGATTTGGGCTATGTAGATTCCAGGTGTTGTTTCTCTTATTAAGTGCACTGCAAAATGGAGGTAATTAATCTTTATCGTAGTTTTGTTAAAGTCACTTGAATATATATGACTAAAGTGCACTGTGTAAGTTGTGTTTCATATATGTGTTTTTTTAACATGATCATTTCTTTATCAACTGTATATAATCTATATGTTCCTAATTTCAAAATTAACTATTGTCATCCACAAAACTAGGGAGAAATCGATGTAAGATCCCAAGTTGGGTGCAGCCAGTCGATGAGAGTGTTGATGTGAATTCAGGTGCATTTGGGGGGAGAACACTTTGGTTCTGTCTGGGCAGGTGTGGTGCCTCAGAGACAGGTGTCCAATGCGTACCCGCGTGCTTTTGTTCCTTTCTCTTCCTGTGGCACCATTAGATAAATAATTAATGAGGCTACCCTTTACTTGCTGCAGGCGGAAGGTGAGTTTTTCACAGAATAGAGAGCTCCAGCCTTTTCAGAATTCAGTGAAGCTGCTTTTGTAAATGCCAAAGTCAAGGTCATGGAGGGACCAACAACAATCAGAAAATGAGCTGGCTTAGCTACATTCCCCACCCAAGGGTCCGCTCTTCTTCCCTTCCTTGGCCTTTAATTGTTGAAACACCCCTGCCTCCTCCCCCCATCCCTCCCTCCTGCCCCTGGTTCCAGTGGGAGGACCAAGAGGGCTCTTTCTGAAGACCATGGGCATAATGGCATCCTACAAGGACCAAAGGGTCAAGTTCATGCCAGGAGTCCAGGGTAGGAAAAGAAGGCAATAAAGTCAGATGCCAAACTCCTTTAATTGGATGCCAACTGCTAGGAAGCTGGACTATACCCAACTTGGGGTAGAATTGGCCTTATGTGTCTCCAACACACCCAGCATTCAACAACCCATCATCATCTCGCTGATCTGAGAAGTGTTTGTTGGGTCGTTGGCATCCAATAGGCACAGAGGGACGCCGTGAGGGCATAGTGATGAGAGAGAGGAAGAATGTGCCAGAGAACTTGCATTTAGCTTTCAAAATGGAGTAATTGGTCCAATAAGTAAATGCCTGTTCAATTCTGTGGCGATTTGAAGTGGAACAAAGTGAAGAGACAGATGATGCATCTGGATGGTCAGTCATGCGCACTTGAGACAACCTGAATACATCCAGAGGAAAAGCAGAGTCAAGGCTCTGGGAAGGGGATGGGCCTGGCTTGTGTGGGGTTAGAAGGCCACTGTGTTTGGGCAGAAGGAGGCCAGGCAGCTAAGGACACCCAGACATACAATCTTAAGCGGGCTCCACATAGTACCATGGGATCATCTAATTGCTGGTATGGAAACTGATTTAGGAGATGGTAAAAGTATATTCAGCTGGGGGGTGGAAAAGATTAAAGTAGTGAACTTTAAGACACAGTACAAATGCAGTGGATGCCAGGGGAGAAAATCTAAACATACAAGTTTGGGGTGAGCTGGCCCATCCCACCCTCGAGATTCTTCTCCATGCCCAGACTACAAACGCATTGACCCCAAACAAACCTTCATTCCCCTCTAGAATTTAAATCCTTCGAAGAAACTCTGATCCAAACCCTGTGTTTAAGGTGACTGCTTCTCCTCCCAGCTCCAGAATGACCCAGGTTCCCTGGTCTCAGACTCTCCCCTCTTGTCAGCACAAGGGGAAGGCTAGATACTCAATGTTCATTGAGAATATTTTTTGGGAGTCGTAGGCTCCTTACAGTGAAAGCCTGGGATGTTGGCTAGAGATCAGTTTTGTGACAGTGATCTGCTTTTTAGAATACCCAGTAAGAACTAGAATACTACATCCAATAAGGCCCCCACAGTAGAGCCCCCGTGACTTCGGATCTCTACAGTCCCCCACACCCTTGACTCTCGGCAGACACAGCCGAGAAGTCTAGGTCCATACGGTGCTAGTCTTCCTAGCAGCACCACCGAGACTAACAAATTACCTAAAAATAATAATACGTCACAGTAATAAACAAACTAGCGAAGTGGCAACCCCTGCTCCCCGCCTTAGGCCGGGTAGGAACCCCACAATCACTGCTGTCAAATGACTCTTTCTCTTTCTCTTTTGACTTCAGTTATCTGAAAACCTTTCGATACTGCTCCTATGTACCCCATGTCCGAATCTGTATGCCCTCGACTGACGGCATTTCTTCATCTGAGGACCTCTTGGCTAACAGTATCCTCAGAGTGTCTGTCTGGGTTATAGCTTTCATTACCAGCGTGGGGAATGTCCTTGTCATTGCCGTGAGATCTCTTATTAAGGCTGAGAATTCCACTCACGCTATGTCCATCAAAATCCTTTGTTGTAAGTATGTGTCTTGTACAAATAGACTGTCTTCTATGAGATGATATGTGTATATATGTTATATGTTGTATATGTATGTATATATACACATGAAGTTTTGTGTATATATTATATACAGGATTGTATATTCAACAAATACCCTTCAATCCAAATTAGCTTTGGGGGGCAAACATTTTCTAGCTATGACTCGACTGCTCCTTGTGATTTTAGGTTACAGGCTCTTCGCATGAAACACAGCCCTGGGGATTCGGGTCTTAGAAATGAAATCACAGGTCAATGAGTGAGGGATGGAAAATGGAATAAGTTTTGAGATTTGTAAACTAATATTTTTAACTTTTATTGTTACTAATTTAATTTATTATTAATTTCAATTACAGAAGCTCAGATTCCCATCCACCTCCACCACCACTTGTGGAGGAAGGAGGGCTAGATAGTCATGTTAGTCTAGAATATTTTATTAACTATATAAGTAGTACACATTTCCAGTTAAGTACCAGCCCTCAGAAAATGTTACCTTTTCTGCTCTTTAAACTAGAAAACAAATCATGTCCACTGGCTGGCTGGTAGTCTAGTAGGTAGTTACATCGGTTCAATTGATGCAGGAAGAAGAATCTAGAAAAATGTAAGGAGAGATGCTGAAGGTGGGCTGCTTGTGTTCCGCAGGTGCCGACTGCCTGATGGGGGTGTACCTGTTCTTCGTGGGCGTTTTTGACATCAAGTACCGAGGGCAGTATCAGAAGTACGCGCTGCTGTGGATGGAGAGTGCACCCTGCCGCCTCCTGGGCTTCCTGGCCACGCTGTCCACGGAGGTCTCGGTGCTGCTGCTGACATTCCTGACCCTGGAGAAGTTCCTGGTCATCGTATTCCCCTTCAGTAACCTGCGCCTGGGCAAGCGCCAGACTGCGGCAGCCCTCGCCAGCATCTGGGGGTTGGGACTTCTCATAGCAGCCGTTCCCTTCACCAGCGAGGATTATTTTGGCAACTTTTATGGGAAAAATGGAGTCTGCTTCCCACTTCATTACGACCAAGCAGAAGATTTTGGAAG
The DNA here is from genome assembly GCA_902168425.1 of Peromyscus attwateri. Taxonomy (NCBI): domain Eukaryota; kingdom Metazoa; phylum Chordata; class Mammalia; order Rodentia; family Cricetidae; genus Peromyscus; species Peromyscus attwateri. The sequence continues at coordinate 38,733 of CABHPP010136464.1, read as the reverse complement.
TCGAGGGTACTCCCTTGGGATTTTTCTAGGTAAATATTATTTTTCATTTCCCAGAACGACACCAGCATCTTCCTAGAAGTGACACAAGTCATCAGATACGGATCTGTCCATCCGGAAAGCAAGGTTCTTGGCGTGCATTTGTAGGTGATTTTTATTCAATTTTTTATTGTGGAAAACAAAGACATACTCTCAGAACCTTTGGATGATTTAAAAAAAAAAATCATCCCTGAATTCTCTTTGTGAGATTCATAGTGAGTATGAACTGGAAAAATTCTAAATTAGTGTCCAGTTCTGAAACCCTACCAAATTACTCAAACTCCTTTTTAAAATAATTTTTAAATTTAGTTATAACTTAAATAAATATTAATAAAATTCTAGAAACTCACAAGCAGGTTATCTGAACACCCACAGGTCTATGGCCTTTTGTAAACACAGCTCTTGAGGCCACTTGATCCAAATTCTTTTCAGTTTTCTTAATTCCCCGGTTTTTTCCCCTTTGAAATGATGGTCCTATATCTTCTCTTATAAATGATTGACAGACTTCAGCCTCAACATTAATTTTTTTTTATTACTGTGTAACACTTCTTAGTCCTGCTTAGAATGAGGGCTGTTCCAACGGCCTTTTTTTTTTTTTTTTTAAGCCAAAACATTTCATTCCCGTCTTGCTCCTCCATCCTCCTCATCAGCAAGCTCTCTGAGGCTCTCTTTAAGAATAACGTTCCTCTGCCTCGTGTCTCTGCGCACGGCTGTTGCCTTAGTGTGAGACCTTGCCTCTGCATGGTGTCCTCACTGCCTCCCACTGCCTCTGACACCGCAGTCTGTCCTGGGCCCCTCCACTCCACCCCAGCTGCACATTCATCTCTTCACCAGCCCTGTTGGCACCGTCCTGGCTATGAAAACAACCGCTTCCCTCTAAGCTGAAACCATCATGCCCCAAGCTACCTTCAAGGTCAAGTTCAAAAGGGCGACTTAAAACTCATCCTGGGGTGGCCCTAACCTCTGTTTCCATTTCTCCATCTAGTCCTTCTGCTTTTCTGGAAAACAAAACTCTTTATTTACACCATTACTATGGTGTCTGGTAACTCTCCTCAGACACCACTCTTGTTTGGTAGCCTCGGGTAAATAATTGTGTCCCTTCCAGGATACTGTAGCCTGTCTGTGCTTCCTCCGGGCTCTCTTCCTCACAACTCCTCGCACACGTGGACCTCACAGAGACCTTCATGTATGTGCCTGTGTAAACACATGCACCCACATGCACATACCCGCTACAGTCTACTCGCGGGGTCAAGGATTTACTGTGCATCTTCTATGAGCTGTACACAATATTAAGAATGAAAGCTACACCAGCCCCAGCTCTCACAGACATTTGAGAATAGAAAGTGAGGTACTGACCCTCAGACGCATCCTCATAGCACAGGCCAGCAAGCACCAGGGGTCAAGAGCAGAGGATATCCTGGGGCCCCACATCTGAGGACCAGGGAAGGCTTTGAAGGAGAAATGGAGCCCCAGGATGAGGAGGCACAGCCAAGTGAAGACAGAGGATGGTGGATATGTTCCAGGAAAAGACAGTGGGGTCAGAGACCCAGAGCCAAGGGCCGGGCCCAGTCAAAGTGCTGAAGAAGTTGAAAGTGACTGTGTTTTACAGCTAAGGCCTGAGACTCTGCTGAAAAGGGTTATGCAGCTGCCCCGGCATCCTTTTACTTTATGCCAAGCTAAACGTTCTGACGAGAGGCCTCAGACAAACCAGGGTTGTAAAATTCTATTGTTCCACAATGTGGTGAGGGTCTGTGGAATCGGAAATGCTGTGGATAAAAATAACCTGGGATTGAAACCATTTTCTCTGCCATTACCGGTCTTCCACACAGTCTAAATTCAGACGAAGAATGTTTTTAGCAGCTCTGGAAACATATGCAAATTTTATGCTTATTAAAAAGAATTTGATAATCACTGTTTTGGATTTCCTTTTTATTACAGCAAGAAGAAAGCGAGCTAAAGGACCAAGAAATCAATGTTACAGGGGATATCTGTGAAAATATCTGGCCCCAAAAGAGTGATTCATTTAGTTGTATTTTTAGCATTTTTATTTCTCTTCTAAATTGAGTTTAAAGGGTTCTAAGCCACAATAGTTCAAATTACTGTGAGCAACCTAAGCAAAAGTAAACAAAAAATGCATTTTTGTTTTATGTGTTACATTTATTGAAGGGCCAAAACATAAAGAATAATGCTTCTGAGGCAATTATATTTATGACAAATTCTAAGATTCTGTTATTCATATGTATAAGGAACTAAGACATGCACTATAATTACAGCAATACCTTAAGGGTTATCAGTCCAGGAACTAAAAACAAAACCGTGTGTGTGTGTGTGTGTGTGTGTGTGTGTGTGTGTGTGTGTGTGTGTAAGAGAGAGTGAATGGGTGACTGAGAGAGAGAGAACACAAGAGTGTGTTTTTCATGCTCTAGAAGGGCAGTCTTGACAATCACGGTGGTGCACGCCTTTAATTCCAGCACCCAGGAGGCAGAGACAAGCAGATGTCTATAAGTTCGAGGCCACCCAGGGCTGCATACTGTGACCTTGTCTCAGAAGAGAGAAAGAGAGAAGAAAAAAAGAAAAGCAGTCTTGTTTCCTGGTATTCCAGACCGGAATTTCCAGGCCTCACTCCTCATAAAGAACTTACACCTTCGAAATCCCTTTTTAGGGCTAATCAAAACCCAGTTCTTGATTTTAAACAGAGGAGGGTGCTTCTGGGAAACACCGGCGCCAGGCACCCTGGGAACAGCCACGTGGCTGATGCATCTCTGCCGACTTCCTGCCTGAGATGTAAAACTAGAGTGTTCTTCCCAACAGGAGTGAACTTGCTGGCTTTCCTCGTCATCGTGTCCTCCTATGCCGCCATGTTCTGCTCCATTCAGAAGACAGCCCTCCAGACGTCAGAAGTGAGGAGCCACATTGGGAAGGAGGTGGCCGTGGCAAACCGCTTCTTCTTTATCGTGTTCTCAGATGCCATCTGCTGGATTCCAGTGTTTGTCGTTAAAATCCTGTCTCTCCTTCAAGTGGAGGTACCAGGTCAGTCCTTCCTCACCCCGGGTACACTGTGTCTTATACAGTCAGTCCTTCCTCATCCCAGGTACACTGTACCTTCTTGGGCCCTTTGTTTGACAAGGCCAGAGTCTGGGAGAGTGCCTTCCATGTGGTAAATTCTCCATCAGTACCTATGGCATCAATTTGAAGAATTAACACTCCCACCACAGCGTTTTATAATGAATATTCTATGGTGGGCAGTGGACGGGGGTGCAGTCCAGTGAGGAAGAATAAAAAAAAAAATTGAAGCAAGGTAGAAAATCAGTCTAAGTATCTTGCTTCTACCTGAACTAGCTAGTGGGTCATAGCTAAGATACAAAGATAGATAGACAGACAGACAGACAGATAGATAAGATAAGATAGATAGATAGATGATAGATACATACGTACATACATACATATATACATACATACATACATACATACACACACATACATACATATATACATACATACATACATACATACATACACACACATACATACATACGCACATATTTAGATAGATATATGGATACGTAGATTCCCTGGTCCCACCGGAATCTCTACATTGGTTCCTGGGGGCAAAGCATGTGCAAAATATTCTGCCAAATTCCCCATGACTCAGATGCTCGTACCCAGACAGAACCACCGGCCCTGTTCCTTAGTCCTCACCATGAAACGTATCAGGCTTTGGAGTGCTATGTGACTCATGGAAACACCCCAACCCAGCACACAATCCCATCTCTCAGAGAAAACCACATTTCATTGGTTTGGATTTTATCTGAAGCCCTTTCTAAGGTCTACAGATGTCACAGCCCCTGGGAGCCACCCAGGGACTTATCCTGACTCTTAAACAGAGCTCGGGATCATCTTCAGCTCACAGGCTATAAGCACATCCACCTGAAGAACTGATCAGGGTGGGAATTATATCTTAGTCATGTGACAGCCCAGAGTCCAACACGAGGAAAGCCCCGAGGCACACGTGATGAGCAGCTATGAAGAGCTCTTTTCCTCGGGTTTGTGCAGTTATGTGAGGTCGGCAGACACCCCACTGTAACACAGCACACCAGACACAGTCACCCTGGCTTAACCTTCACATCAAGCACGCATGGAAGCCATGTAAGCTGTGGAATTGAGGATCCTGGGAAGTCAGGGCGGAGCACTCAGGAGACTTCACTGGTCTAGGCTAGCCAAGGTCAAAGTATCTTCAGGTTTTTGTTTTTCCCAAGGCCTCTCATATTGTCTTAAAATGGCTGCCTTAAACACAGCCACCTTTTTGCTAGGTCCCCACATGTGCGTTCCTCTGTGTTCTCATCCCAGGGTCTCTCCTCACGTGTCCAATGATAGCTCTCATACAGGCAGCAGACAGCTGAGAACAGGACCCATACTGCAAACCTCAACTGAATTTACTTCCTGAAAGCAAACCCAGTCACAGTCAGGGACACTGGCACTTTGGCACATGGAATTTTCATTTTTGATGGTGGATAAGTGCATAAAATTCATTCAATACTGAAAGTGTAAACTCTGTTGCAAAGCTCCATAGATCCAGAAAGTTCATTCTAACTATAGCAGTTCGTTGAGATGTACAGATTCCAGGTCTAATTAATTTCAGTATGTGCTTTTTTTTTTTAATTTATGAGGGTTTTTTTGTAATAAGGCCTTTTTTAAAAAAAAAAATTAAGGCAATAAGAACAAGAAAAGCACCTTTGTATAGAAATCATAGTTTGCAAAATACTTTCAGAGAATTTATTCCTGTTTTTGTCTATGATAAAATGAATATCAAAGATATTCCAAATTTATATCAAAGAATCCAAATTTAGTCAATGACTAAAACACAAACAATAAAACCTTGAATCCATAACCCCTTTAATCTATTAGGCAGCATCCATAAATACAACAGCAGCTGCAATGTGTTATGGGAATTTTATATCTACTTAAGTCCATATCCTCAGTCTGTGGAGATATCCTCGGCTTGCCTGACATGCATGATGCCCTGAGTTCTGTCTCCAGCACTGCAAAAACAATTTCTCTTTCTTTTCCTCTCCTTTTCATTTTCTTTCATGTGTTTGTTTGTTTTGTTTTGTCTTTTACCAATAGTGTTGATTACCCAAGCAGGGTCGGTATGAGTAACTATTCTTAAGGAGAGGGCCTTAAGTCAACTCAGACGTTGGTTGGCCACTCCCACAAGGTCTACACCACCATTGCTCTAGCATATTTTGCAGGCAGGACAGATTGTAGGTCAAAGGTTTTGTGGCTGGGTGGGTGTCCACGTTTTTGTTTCAGGAGCTTGCAGAGTCCCTTCCCGCACCAAAGAGACTAGAACATGGGGGTGAAGGTTCCAAGTAGGTACCAGCTTGGCTTCTCCACATTCAGTGAGTTGTGTGGGTGTTGTCCTTGGCAATGGGGCCACGCTGTCAGTTTGCAGAGAGCAACCTTTTGTCTTAGCAACAGCCTGGGTTGTTTGGGGATATCCATGAGACCCCCGTGGCAAACAACTCAATTGAATGCAATCCAGTCCTGCGCTGGAAGTCTGACCTGACTACAAGAGATGGCCAATTAAGACTCTGTATCCCCCATTGCTAGGAGTCCTGGTTAGGACCATCTTCATAGAGTCCAGGATGTTTCCACTGCACCAGGTTTACACACCATCCCCCAAATGCCTCCCAATTCCAACTGTCTCTCTCTGCATTTCCTCCCTCCACCCCAACTCATCCTCCAACCTGATCCCCCCATCCCCACCCACCCCCCAGTCTGCCCATAAAATCTATTCCATTTCCCCCTTCCAGGGAGATCCATGTGCCTCCCCTTCCTCCACACAGACCCCTCCTCTTTACCTAACCTCTCTGGGTCTGTGGATTATAGCTTGGTTGTCATTTACTTAAGAGCTAATATCCCCATATAAATGAATACATGCTATATTTGTCTTTCTGGGTCTGGGTTATGATTTTTTTCTAGTTCCATCTATTTGCCTGCAAATTTCATGTTGTTACTTTTTTAAACTGCTGAGTAATATTCCATTGTGTAAATGTACTGCATTTTCTTTATCCATTCTTCTGTTGAGGGGATACATAGGTTGTTTTCAGTTTCTGGCTGTTATGAATAAAGCTGGAATGAATATGGCTGAGCAAGTGTCCTTGTGGTAGGATGGAGCATCCCTTGAGTATATGCCTGAAAGTGGTCTGGCTGGGCCTTGAGGGAGATTGACTCCCAACTTTCTGAGGAACTGCCATATTGATTTCCATAACGGCTGTACAAGTTTGCACTCCCACCAGCAATGAAGGAGTGTTCCCTTTGCTTCACATCCTCTCCAGCATATGCTGGCACTTGTGTTTTTAATCATAGCCATTCTGACAAGTGGAAGATGGAATCTCAAAGTTGTTTTGATTTGCATTTCCCTGATGGCTAAGGATGTTAAACATTTTTCTAAGTGTTTCTCAGACATTTGAGTTCCTCTATTGAGAATTCTCTGTTTAGATCTGTTCTCCATTTTTAAAATTGGATTATTTGGGTTTTTTTTTTGATGTCTAATTTATTGAGTTCTTCCTATATTTTGGATATTAGTCCTCTAAGGGATGTGGAGTTGGTGAAGATCTTGCCCCTTCTGAAGGCTGCTGATTTGTCTGAATGATGGTGTCCTTTGCCTTACAGAAGCTTTTCAGTTTTGTGAGGTCCCATTTATTAATTGTTGATCTTAGTGCCTATGCTATTGATGTTCTGTTCACATTCTCCTGTGTCAATGCGTTCAAGGCTGTTCACCACTTTCTCTTCTATCATGTTCCATGTATCTGGTTTTATGTTGAGGTTTTTGGTCCACTTGGACTTGAGTTTTGTGCAGGGTGATAAATATGGATCTATTTGCATTCTTCTACATGCAGACATTCAGTTTGACGAGCACCAGTTGTGAAAATGCTGTCTTTTTTCCAATGTGTATTTCTGGCTTTTTATCAAAAATCAGGTGTGCAGAGGTGTGTGGATTTGTGTCTGGGTCTTCAATTTAATTCAGTTGATCAACATGTCTGTTTTTATGCCAATACCATGTGGTTTTTATTACTATAGCTCTGAAATCTATAACTTGAAATCGGGAATGGTGGGACTTCCAGCAATTCTTTCATTGTTCAGGATTGTGTTAGCTAGCCTGGGTTTTTTGTTTTTTCATATGAAGTTGAGAATTGTCTTTTCAAGGTCTGTAAAGAGTTGTGTTGGAATTTTGATGTGGATCGCATTGAATCTATAGATTGCTTTTGGTAAGATTGCCATTTTTTACTATGTTAATCCTACTGATCCATGAGCATGGGAGAGCTTTCCATCTTCTGATATCTTATTCAATTTCTTTCTTCAAAAACTTGAAGTTTTTATTACATAAGTCTTTCACTTGCTTGGCTACAGTTACCCTCAAAATATTTTATGTTATTTTAGGCTATTGTGAATGCCTAATTCCATGATTTCTTTCTCAGTCCATTTGTCATTTGTATGTAGAAGGGCTACTGATTTTTATTTATTTATTTTTTTTAGTTAATCCTGTATCCAGTAACTTTGCTGAAGGTGTTTATCACCTGAGTTCCCCAGTGGAAGTTTTAGGGTCACTTATGTATACTATCATATCATCTGCAAATAAAGATAATTTAACTTCTTCCTTTCCAATTTGTATCCCCTTGATTTCCTTCATTTGTCTTCTTGTTCTAGCTGGAACTTCAAGCACTATATTGAATAGATATGGGGAGAGTGGACAGCCTTGTCTTGTTCCTGATTTTAGTGGAATCGCTTTGAGTTTCTCTCCATTTAATTTGATGTTGGCTGTTGGCTTGCTGTAAATTGATTTTATTATGTTTGTCCCTTGTATCCCTGATCTCTCCAGGACTTTTATCATGAAGGGGTGTTGGATTTTGTCAAAAACCTTTTCTGCATCTAATGAAACAATCACGTGGAGTTTTTTTTTTCTTTTTTGTTTATATGGTGGATTACATTCATTGATTTTTGTATATTGAACCATCCCTACATCTCTGGGGTGAAACCTACTTGATTATGGTGGTTGATCTTTTTGATGTGTTCTTGTATTCGGTTTGCAAGTGTTTTATTGAGTATTTTTACATCTATGTTCATAAGGGAAATTGGTCTGAAATTCTCTTTCTTTGTTTAGTCTTTATGTGGTTTGGGTGTCAGAGTGACAGTGGCTTCATAAGATGAAATGGGCAATGTTCCTTCCGTTTCTATTGTGTGGAATAATTTGAGGAGTATTGGCATTTAACTCTTCTTTGAAAGTCTGGTAAAATTCTGTGCTAAAACCATCTGGCCTTGGGGTTGAAGGGGTGGTTTAGAGGTTAAAAGCCCTGGGTGCTCTTCCAGAGGTGCTGAGTTCAACTCCCAGCCACCACATGGTGGCTCGCAACCATCTATAATGGGATATGGCGCCCTCTTCTGGCATGCAGATATATATGCAGGCAGAACACTGTAGGCATAATAAATAAATAAGTCTTTAAAAACAAATCTGGCCTCGGGCTTTGGGGTTTTTTTGGCTTTGTTTTGTTTGTTGGGTTTGTTGTTGTTTGTTTTGTTTTGTTGGGTTTGTTGTTGTTGTTTGTTTTGTTGGGAGGATTTTTTTCTCGAGACAGGGTTTCTCTGTGTAGCTTTGCACCTTTCCTAGAACTCACTCTGTAGACCAGGCTGGTCTCAAACTCACAGAGATCCGCCTGCCTCTGCCTCCCGAGTGCTAGGATTAAAGGCGTGCGCCACCACCGCCCGGCTTGTTAGGAGAATTTTAATGACTGCTTCTATTTCACTAGAGGTTATAGGTCTATTTAAATTGCTTATCTCATCTTGATTTAACTTTGGTGAGTGGTACTTATTGAGAAAATTACTCATTTCTTTTAGATTTTCCAGTTTGGTGGAATACAGGTTTTTAAAGTAGATCTTTATGATTCTCTGGATTTCCTCAGTGTCTGTTGTTATGTCCCCCTTTTCATTTCTGATTTTGTTAATTTGGATATTAATTATCTGCCTTCTGATTAGTTTGAATAAGGGTTTGTCTCTCTTGTTGATTTCCTCAAAGAACCAACTCTTTATTTCCTTGATTGTTTGTATCGTTTTCTTTATGTCTACTTTATTGGGTTCAGCCCTCGGTTTGACTATTTCTTGCTGTCTCCTCCTCTTGGTGTGCTTACTTTTTGTTCTAGAGCTTTCAGACTGTGCTGTCGAATTGCAAGCATGAGATCTGTCCAAATTCTTTTATGTAGGTACACAGTGCTGTGAACATTCTTCTTAGCATCACCTTCATTGTGTCCCATAAATTAGGGTGTGCTGTGCATTCATTTTCATTGAATTCTAGAAAGTCTTTCATTTCTTTATTTCTGTCTTGACTCATTTTTCATTCAGTAGAGAGTTGCTTGGGTTCCATGAATTTGTAAGCTTTCTGTTGCTGGTGATATCCAACTTTAATCCATGATAGTCAGATAGGATGCAGGGAGTTATTTAACTGTTCGTGTATCTGTTGAGGCTTGCTTTGTGTCTGAGTATGTGGTCAATTTTGGAGAAAGTTCCGTGAGGTGCAGCGAAGAAGGTATATTCTTTTGAGTTTGAGTGAAAAGTTCTGTAGATATCTGTTAGGTCCACTTGAGTCATAATGTCTGTTAGGTCCAGTATTTGTCTGTTTAGTTTTCGTCTGGATGACCTGTCTGTTGGTGAGAGTCTCCCACTATCAGTGTGTGAGGGTCAATATGTAATTTAAGCTGTAGTAGTAATTCTTTTACAAAAAGTGGATATCATTGTGTTTGGGGTACAGGTGTTAAGAATTGAAACGTCATCTTGGTGCATTTTTCCTTTGACGAGAATGTAGTAACCTTCCCTATCTCCTTTGATTAGTTTTGATTAGAAGTCTATTTTGTTAGCCAGCTTACTTTTTAGGTCCATTTGCTTAGAATATCTTTTTCTAATCCTTTACCCTGAGGTGGTGTCTGTCCTTAATGTTGAAGTGTGTTTCTTGGATGCAGCAGAAGGATGGATCCTGTTTTCACATCCATTCTGTACGTCTTTGTCCTTTTATTGGGGAATTGGGACCATTGATATTGAGAGATATCAATGACCAATGATTGTCAATTACTGTTATTTTGTTGTTGGTAGTGGTGTGGGGGATGAGGTGGAGTGGGGTGTGTGTGTGTGTGTGTGTGTGTGTGTGTGTGTGTGTTTCCCTTCTTTTGATTTTGCTGGTGTGATATTATTTATTTCCTGTGTTTTCATGGGTGTAGCTAGCCTCCTTGGGTTGGAGTTTTCTTTCTAGCACTTTCTGTAGGGCTGGATTTGTAGATAGATAAATTGACTTTGTCATAAAATATATTATCTCCACCTATGGTGATTGAAAGTTTTATTGAGTATAGTAGTCTAGGCTGTCATCTGTGGTCTCTTAGAGTCTAAAGTACATATATACAGGTCCTTCTGGCTTTTAGAGTCTCTATTGAGAAGAAATAGCTCTGCCTTTGTATACCACTTGGTTTTTCCCTTGCAGCTTTTAATAGTCTTTCTTCATTCTGTATGTTTAGTGTTTTGATCATTATGTGGTGAGAGGACTTTCTTTTCTGGTCCAATCTATTTGGTGTTCTGCAAGCTTCTTGTATGTCTATAGACATCTCCTTTAAGTTAGGAAATTTTTCTTCTATGATTTTGCTGAAAACATTTTCTGGGCCTTTGAGCTGGGTTTCTTTTCCTTCCTCTATTCCTATTATTCTTAAGTTTGATATTTTCATAGTGTCCCAGATTTCCTATATGTTTTGTGTCAGGAAATTTTTAGATTTAACATTTCCTTTGACCGATACAATTCTTCTATTGTATCTTCAGTGCCTGAAATTCTCTCTCCCATATCTTGCATTCTGTTAGTGAAGCTTGCCTCTATAGTTCCTGTTTGAATTCCTAAATTTTTCATTTCCAGAATTCTGTCAGTTTTATTTGCTGATTCTATTTCCACTTCCAGGTCTTAAATATTTTATTCATTTCCTCCTCCTCTGCTTGTTTGTAATTTCCTTTATTATTTAAGGGATTTATTCATTTCCCCCTTAGGGACCCCTATCATATTAATAAAGGCTCTTTAAAGGTCTTTTTCTTATGCTTCAACTATTTTGGAGTATTCAGGGCCTGCTGTGTTAGGATAGCTGGGCTCTGGTGGAGATACATTGTCCTGGCTGTTACTGATTGTATTTTTACACTGGTGTCTAGGCACCTGGGTTTGGGATGATTATAGGTCTAGGTGCTGATTTGGGGATTTGTCTTTGTTGGCTGGGAGTTTTGTTCCTTGGTTTCTGTTTCTGCTCTGGATTTCAGTGTGGTGGCTGTTTCCCTGGCCTGCTCAGCTTGTGCATTCACAGGAAATGCCTGCTGGTGTTGGAGGCTGGGGTACCGGGATGAGTTGGGGAAAGAAAGGTTGGAGGAAAAGGTCTTTGTGATCCTTTGGGGTTGGGTGAGAGAGGAAAGGGAGACCTCAACAGGCTTCGTGCTGGAGAGCTGGGGATGAGACTGGGAAGAGGGTCTAGGGAGCAGTAGCATGGGTAGTCTGCCTTCAGCCTACTTGCTGCCCTGAGAGAGTGGCCCTTGGCTCAGCAGCGGATCCCTGCTGGGGTTGGGGTCTGGGACACAGCAGCAAGTGGGAGGAGGAAGGTTAGGAGGGGGAGATCTGTGAGGTCCACAGGAGAGGGTAGCACGGGGCAGGGAGGGCTGCCACAGGTGTTCTGATGCAGAGCTGGGGATGAGAAACTGGGGGGTTGGGTCGGGGGGGAACAGAAAGAGGCAGAAGGTCTGCCTGCAGGCTGCCTGGGTTTGTGTCAGGCATGGCCTGTGGTTTGGCAGACGGTGCCTGCTGGAATTGGGGACTGGGATACAGTGACTAGTGGGGGACAGGAGGTTAGGAGGGGTGGTCTGTGGGATCCACAGGAGATGGAGGAGGAATGTTGAAGCTGGTTTTCTGTTGCAGTGCTAGGGACGAGACTGGGGGATTGGGTCTGGGGGGACAAAGAGGGAGGAGCCTCTTTCTATCCCTGTTCACACCTCATTCCCTTCCTCAGGTACCATCACTTCCTGGATAGTGGTTTTCTTCCTTCCGGTGAACAGCGCCTTGAACCCCATCCTCTACACTCTCACCACCTCCTTTTTTAAGGACAAGTTGAAACAGTTGCTGCACAAGCATCGGAGGAAATCGATTTTCAAAGTTAAAAAGAAAAGTTTGTCTACCTCCATCGTGTGGACCGATGACTCCTCGCTTAAACTGGGAGTTCTGAACAGAATAGCCCTTGGGGACAGTATAATGAAGCCAGGTTCCCCGTAGTGGTTTTGGATCACGGGACTTTGAGGGTACTACCTAAAACAAGGTACAATTTGGGGAAGACAGCGTCTGAGACATTTTCCATCTCGGCCAGCAGCCACCCTTTCAGCACCAGGGACCCTGTGGAATGAATGGCTGTTGACCCTGCGTTCTGGTGACAGGCCTATGACCCGTCGACCAAGCTGAGAACTGCACCCAAAGCCTCCCCTCTTCACCTGCCCAGGCCCGGCACGCACAAGTGGATCCATGTAGGGTGACATGTGGTGGATCTCCGGGTAACCGTCACTGCTGTCTACCCATGAGCGCCCACATGTAGCTACTGTAATGGCCTTCTTTTACATCGAGTGGCGCTGTCCGTAAGCAAGGACATCCATGACATCGTATTCCCGTGTGGCCGTCGTGTCGCAGAATGAACGTCTTTTTCCTTGTCCCTTCAGTACCTGCTTCCTACGTGGTTCTCCATACCAGTTTATGACCAGCAGGAGGCATGCTGTGGGAGCCTAGAACCAGCCACCACCTGACTTCTATTAAGCTTCTGTTTAAGCCCAGAAAAGCTGAGATCTTAGATGCTTTTCCTAAAGTTGCCCAGGGAGCAGAGGAAAACCAGGCACCCAACAGTTATAATTTCCAAGTACTTTAAGACAGTATTTCCATTTACGGGTAAGTCCTCTTTTCATTTAACACAGAGACAAGGAGAGTTAAAAAGAAACTCAAGGAGACTGCGCTGACCTGGGACCATTTGCTTAGTTACACCAATTCCCATTTCCACACACAAAGGTCAGAAACTTCGGATTTGTTTTTTTGAACGTGAAAAATGTTTATGAGGACTGGGACATTTTTATACTGAAAGTTTATATAAGGGGGAAAGAATACTCTGAGTAAATTTCTATTTTGCGTTTGTCTGTGTGCTGCTTTGAGCTTGACAGAGCGTGTGGGTGGGGTTGCTGCCGGCTGAGGGTGTTTCTCCAGATAAACAGCAACACACAGCGCTGTGTCTCACTGGACACATATTACCTCTCTGTTCTTCCCGCTGCCAAATCATGAAACGGTAAGGAATTTCATCACCTCCCTTCCCTTCGTGCTGAGTCCCTTGGCAGAAACCACATGCAAGCGTCTATCTGAACACACCTTCTGGGTTGAGGGCATCTTCCCTTGAAGGGTGAGCACAGCCCCAAAAGTCCACGGGAGCCTCGGATGGTAGTCTAGAAAGACTAAGTTTGTTTAGATCATTTTTAGTTCATTCGCGGGTCTCAATTATTTTTACCAGCAGGGCTGTTCACACCCACCACAGTTTCTAAAATGCTATCGTTTGGGTTACAGGCTGTCTGGTTTGTTCTTGTCAACTTGACACCAGCCTGGCTAGGAACACAAATCAAACACTTGGGAAGAAGGAATCGCACCTGAAGAATTGCCCCCATCAGATTGACCTGTGGGCATGTTTGTGTGGTGTTTTCTTGACTGATAATTGATATAGGAGGGCGTGGCCACTGTGGGCGGCGCCATCCTGGGCAGACGGGCCTGGGTTTTATAGAACTGTAGCTGAACTAGCCAGGAGATGGCAGGATGGGGGAGCAAGGTAGTAAGCATCACCTCTCTGTGGTCTCTGCTTCAGTTCCTGCCTCCAGGTTCCTGCCTGGAGCTCCTGCCTCAGTTTCCCTCCATGATGAACCTGTAAACCAAATTAACCCTCTCCTCTCTAAGTTGCTTTTGGTGGTGGTGTTTATCACAGTAACAGAAAGCAAACACAGGTTTTAAATGAAATTACACAGATTTGAGCTTTACCCACAGGCAGTGGCAGCAGGATACATTTCTCATCCCTCTTCATACCCCTCAGCTCCTTTTTTGTAGGCCCCATAGCATGGGAAAGCCACGTGGCTTCACTCTCTTAGAGAAATTGAGAGTGCTCTTAAGGGTACTCCAGGGCCAGACTGAATCCATATTTGCTGATTCTTTACCCTTTTGTAGCATCCTCAGTTTAGTGAGCAGTGTGGAGAGCCACAGAGTGCACACAATAGTGAGCAGT
>CABHPP010136464.1:13822-24339 GCA_902168425.1 Peromyscus attwateri | reverse complement strand
GAGAGCTACAGATGCACATAATAGTGAGCAGTGTGGAGAGCTGCAGAATGCACACAGCAGACATGAGAACTGGAAGGTTTTCAACAATCATACTTAACCTGGAATCTCAGCTTCCAGCACCAACAGGAATCCAGGTGTGGTGTGGAGATAGACTGTGTCACGGGCTCTTAGCACGGCATAACTGGACGCGCGCCATCACATTGCCGGGAATGAACTGGTTTCCAGTTGGTGGAACTGTCTGGGAAGGATTGGGAGGTGTGTCTCTGGCTTCAAGATTTCAAAAGCCCATTCAGAGTTAGTCCTCTTCTCTCTTCCCTCTGCTCGTGCATCAGATGTGAGCTCTCAGCTCCCGCTCCAGCATCGTGTCTGCCTGCCTGCTTTCCTGCTGCCTGCCATGACGCTCACGGGCTCCAGCCCTGTGGAACTGTGAACCTCCAATTAAACACAATTTCATAGGTTGCCTTGGTCGAGGTGTTTTGTCATGGCAATAGAAGAGTAACTAAGACAGAGTTCAGCACCTGGAGACGGAGGCAGGGGGACCACAAATTGAAGACTAGCCTGAGCTAGCGTTTGGGACAGGGTGGCGGGTGGGGGGGGTGAGGGGAGGAGGAAGGAAGAAAAGAGGAATGGAAGGAGAGAGAGAGGGAAGAGAGAGAGGGGGTGGAGGGAGGGAGGGAGGAGGAAAGAAGAGAGGAAAACAAAATATTGAAGGAGTTTGCCTAATCTCTCACCCTGGTGAGTAAGGAAATTATCAGCAAGCCCTCCCTTTGTGTGTTTCTTACTAATGTAGGGCTTTTGTCAGACATCCTGTTGATACAAATAGCAAATTTAATCCTGATAATGTTTATTTCTAAGCCAAAAAATGAAGCTATACTTTTATTTTTAATTTATTTATGTTAACTTGGAATCTGGCTTTATTTGATTTCTTATTGAAAGTAGATTTTTTTATATAATATATTCTGATTATAGTCCCAGTCCCTAGCTCCTCCCAGACCCTTCCCGGCTCCCCACTCACCCACATCCACAGCTTTTCTTGCTCGCTCTTGTTAGAAAACAAACAGATATCTAAAGAAGAAAGGAAGGGAAAAAACTAACAAAATAAGATAAAAAACAAACAAGAACTGAAGAAAAACCACAAGAAACACACATAGATGCAGAGACACACGCATTGGCAGGCACAGAAACCCAATAAAAAGACAAAATCGGAAACCATAACATATAAGCAAAAGACCTGTAGGGTAAGGAAAAAATGGCCAGACAACAAACAAACAAACAAACAAACCCCTCCGAAAACGCCATTGAGTTCACTTTGTGTTGGCCATCTACCGCTGGGAATAGGACCTGGTCTTAAGAGTGATTTGTGTACCCAGTGACACTGGTGAAGAAAACTAGTTTTTCCTTTTCGAGTGGCTATCAATCGGAGAGAACTTCTGGGCTAGGGATGGGGATCTGTGTCCAGTTCCACCCTCAGCACTGGGACCCCATCTGGCTGAGATCTACGCAGGTCCTGCGGATACTGCCACAGCCTCTCTGAATTCATGTGTGCACCAGTCCTGCTATGTGTAGAAGACCTTGTTTCCTTAGTATCCTCCATCCACCCACCCACCCCCACCCCACCCCACCCCCACTCTTACACTCTTTATGTCTCCCTCTCATTAAACATGGAGGAGCTGAACTGATACCTAGAACCTTTGCCCCTCCTGACTAGTGTTCAGGTACTGGAAAGTACTCTGCACTCTACCAAAGAAGAAAGGCAAACACCAAGCCACCTACAAACCCTGTGGTCTACAGGGGTGACCTGCATGCAAGATGTGTTGGCGCAGTAGTGGCACAGAGCTGTGGGAGTCACCAACCGCTCTCTGATCGGATTTAAGGCCCGCTCCATGGGATGGAGCCCATCTCCAACATTGCTTGGGTGGCCAAGAATCTGAGACTCACTAGGCCAGGTACCAAGGGGAACACCCAATGCTACCGTTCTGCTGAAGGAACATAGCAACAGAATGACTGCTAATGGCATCCTACTGTACTCATGCCTTGCTCAGCCATTGCCAGAGACGCTCCCTCCTGCAGCAGATGGGAACACATGCAGAGACCTGTAGCATGAATCTTAAATGGTCTTATTAATAGGATCAAACCTGGGGCCAGTTATTGGGGTGAATACTGGAAGGTCAGAGAGACAGAACAAGCCACAGCTAACCTCACCTGGCCAACTTCTCAGCTGATCCTGTTTCCTCAGACTGGAAGCCTCTGTGTCTTCATATCCGAATGGCTCACAGCTGAACTGTGCTGCTCAAAACCTAAAAGCTTAACCAGCCAAATGCTGCTGGTTTCTGGTCCTCACATCTTATATACCTTTCTGCTTTCTACCACCACTCCCTGGGATTAAAGGCGTGAGTCACCATGCTTGGCTGTATCCTTGAACACATGGATTTCTGCCTCTGGAATGCTAGAATTAAAGGTGTGAGTGCCACCATTTTCTGGCCTCTGTATCTAGTGGCTGTCTGTTCTCTGACCCCAGATAAATTTATTAGGGTGCACAATATTTTGGGGAATACAATACCACCACAGAGACCCACAGCTGGACAATGTGCAGAGAGTGAGAGACCTTGGAATACTCTGTCCTAAACGGGATGTCTCCATCAATTTCGTCTCCTCACGCACAGCTCAGGGAACCCTGAGTAGAGGAAGCTGGCTTTATTTTTTTTTAAAAGCAATCCATGCTGTTATAAGCATGGAGGGAATTCCTGAAAGCACAAAGACTAGGGGAATCATCATCAATATCTCCAGTTTTTCAAAATGTTCTTTATGTTGGTAAATAATCTTTGAACTAAAACAACAAAGCCAAACCACATGCGTTAAATCTGACGGAGGCATACACTTGAATCTTTATTTGTGCCAAGGCTTTCTTATAAGCTTGTTACTCCCTGTGGGCAGACAGGGGCTAGGAGACCAGGGCTGTGGGCACAGTTAGCTAAGTCTTTGACTTCTAGGCTGTTTTCTCTTTTAACTCATCTCCATTCCAAACCGACACATCTGGCTTGCATCCGGCTGGCCAAGCCTGGCCTCTGTGGGATGAGGCTGGAAAAGACCTCTTTCTCCATGTCTGAGCCTCAACTCCTGTGACAGAGACTAGAATGCCCACTGACCTTCCTTTCAGAGCCAAAATGAGGCTATTCTTTTCAGTGATTTTGGGAGAAAAGACGCCCAAGTTCTAAGGAAATGCTTCCTAAATTTTGTAAACTGGTTGAAACACGTCTACTCACAACACATCATTGGAAGGGTCACCAGGCTATTTCCCCATAAAGCCCATACAGGACGGACAGATTACAAGGGAAGAAACAGAACCACTAGAACACACTCTGAAGGTGCAGAACCTGGAACTGAAGTCTTCTAAAACCTCCACAGACCATTCCAACCCACGGTGACACTACCTAAGTCCCAACCAATCATGATAGAAGTTACATCTAGACCACCAGAGAACCAGTAGCACCGCGTGTTCCTTTTTTTTTTTTTAATGTGTATGTGGGAATGTATGCCACATATGTGTGAGCGCCTATGGATTCCAAAGAGTCAGATCCCCTGGACTAGACTTACCAGTGGTTGTGAGCTACTTGATGTGGGTGTTGGGAATCAAACCCAGGTCCTCTGGAGGAGTAACATGCAGTCTTAACTGCTGAGCCATCTCTCCAGCCCCATCCAGGACCACTTTTACTGCTTATCAATTCTCCATATTTGAGGGACTACAGCAATGAAGCTTGAGTCGGTGTTGTAATGGGAATCAGAAACATCCCCTGCTACAGGCAAAACACATTTGGGATAATGAAATCCAGGGTCAAAAGAAAATGCAGCTTCAGTTCGACCTTCTGTGGAACTGAGAAAAATCTCCTTGAGCTGCTCCCGTTGGAGGTAAACTGAATTTCCTTGAAACTGCATTAGGTAAACACCTCCTGTTCTCTTCCTGGCAAGCCCTATTATGTGTATTTAGATGGAATCACAAGCTAAGGGACTGGAGAGATGGCTCAGCAGTTAAGAACACCGGCTGCTCTTACAGAGGACCAGCGTCCAGTTCCCAGCACCCACACGGCGGCTCACAACCATCTGTAACTAAAGTTCCACGGGATCTGGTGTCCTCTTCTGGCCTCTGTGGGTGCCAAGCATGCATGTGTTGAATGTATCTACATTCAGGAAAGCACTCATAAAATAAAAATGAGTCGTAAACAAACATACACAGACTGTCCAAGTGCTAAGCATGTAGACATTGACATCAAGTACAAGGATCATTTAATTATTAATTTCCTTAAGCTGTCACACAATCTTCAGGAAAAATTAAAGCCATGTGTGGCACAGCCCTGTCATCAGAGCTGCTTGGGAAGCAGAGGCGGGTGGAACATGAGTTCCAGGTCAGCCTGGGTAATTTGTAAGATCCTGTCCATCTTTGTTTTCTCGGTGCTGAGGATTGAACCCAGGGCCCTGAACATGCTTGGTTGTCTTAGTTACTCTTGTCTTGCTATGACAAAACACCATGACCAAGGCAACTTATAAAAGAAAGTGTTTAACTGGGCTTACGGTTCCAGAGGGTTAGCGTCTGCGGTGGAGGAAAGGTACAGGGGCAGGAACAGCTGAGAACTCAGACCTTGTTCTGCAGGCAGGAGGTAGAGAGGGAGAGACGCTGGGGATCATGGGGGTTTTTGAAATTGCAAAGCTTAGCCTCGGTGACACACCTCCTTTAACAAGGCCACACCTCCTAATCTTTCCCAAGCAGTTCCACCAACTGAGGACTGAGCAGCCAAATCTATGAACCTATAGGGGCATTTTCATTCAAACCACCTCTGCAGGCAAGCACTGTACCACAGACCCTGATGGTCGTTTATGAATTTCATTGACAAATTACTCCACTGTTTTGTGTACATTTCTATCCCCCCACTGAGAGTCTGATATGGTTTTTCGAGACAGGGTTTCTCTGTGTAGTTTTGCGCCTTTCCTGGAACTCACTTTGTAGACCAGGCTGGCCTCGAACTCACAGAGATCCGCCTGGCTCTGCCTCCCAAGTGCTGGGATTAAAGGCGTGCGCCGCCACCGCCTGGTCCTGAGAGTCTTGCTGTATTTATGGCTGTGTGTGATGGTTCATTTGTATAATCCCAGCACTGGGGAAGCTGAGGCAGGAGGATTGCCATGGGTTTGAGTCCAGCCTGAGGTACACAGAAATACTCTGTCTCAAAAAAAAAATGATGATGCACAGTAACATATTTAATCTACTGTTTTAAGACCTATATAACTATTTTTAACAGGCTAGGAAACTATTTTTTATTTTTTTATTTTAATTTTGAGTGGGTTTTTGTTGTTGTTGTTGTTTTTGTTTTTCAAGACAGGATTTCTCTGTGTAGTTTTGGTGCCTGTCCTGGAACTTACTCTGTAAATCAGGCTGGCCTTGAACTCACCGAGATCTGCCTGCCTCTGCCTCCTGAGTGCTGGGATTAAAGTGGTGTGCACCACTGTTGTGGAATATTATATTGCATTCTGATGCTCTCAAGACTGATGATGAAGTTTGCTTTGTATTAGGGGGCATAGCTAGCTACTAGCTGACCAAAATTAGCCATAGAGGTTTTGGAGAACTGAGAACAGATAGAGACACAGGAAGTAGTAGGGTGGGGCTTAGAGAGAATCTTGGTGGTTTTGGATGGGGTGGGGGAGAGAGAGAGAGAGAGGGAGGAGGAGGAGGAGGAGGAGGAGGAGGAGGAGGAGGAGCAGGAGGAGCTAGAGGAGCAGGAGGAGCAGGAGGAGGTCATCAATGGTCACTTCTCCACCTGATGTGTGACTCCCAAGTTTTTATTGATAAAGAATAATTAGATAAATACTTCATGCCACCACTGCCTGGCTATCTTTTTTTAATCTTTTGGTTTTCGAGACAGAGTTTCTCTGTGTAGCCCTGGCTGTCCTCAAACTCACAGAGATCTGCCTGCCTCAGTCTTATAAGTGCTGTAATTAAAGACATTCGCCACCACCACCTGGCAAAAGCTCTTAATTTTAAAATAAAAGCCCCAGGCCAGAGACCAGTGATAAAGATGCAGATAGCTATAAGTCCCTCTTAAAGAACCCTGAGTCAGGGAGGGTCAGTCTGGCCTGTCACAGCCCCAGGGTGAGAGACCAGAAGAGCAGGTTGTTGGGAGCCAAAGCCTGCAGAGGATGAGGCTCCACTGGGAAACACACGGGGAAGCCCTCCTTGGCTGAGATCAGATCTCATGACTGAGAATAACCCTGAAGTTTGCCATTTCTGAGCCAAGGCCTTCAGATGGGTCATCCTCAGCCGCCGTGAGGCTAGCCATAGATCTGGGAAACTCTGAAGCTCCAGCAGTGTGTTGATATCTGCAGCTGTCTCCCTCCACCAGGGTGGTCAACACTGGTTGGTGAGAGGGTCCTGAAGAACAAAGACAGGCCTCCCCCTGGCACTGTGGTTGCCTCCCATACCTACGCTGCACTTAGGGGGCAGCCATCTCCAGGCTAAAACATTAGCCACCCCGGAGGAGGATGCTATGGCGGTTTCAGGAGAGCGTGCGAGCCAGCCTAACACAGGCTGCAAAGTTAAGTGCGGCCAGCAGAGGCCGCTAGTGGGCCGAGGAGAAAAGTGGCCACGGTGAAGCCAGTGAGATGGATATGAAGCTCCCGCCCCTTAGACTCAACGACAGATAGCCGTGGAAAGACAAGAAGAGCCCACACGTTCAGCCGACTCCGCCCCGTGCTGCGCAGGCCCCGGCTGTCCAGAGTGTAGCTGTCTTGGACTTTTTTACTCTTCTCCTTGTGACCCCATTTTACTCTTCCTACTGCAATTTCTACTGCAATTTCGGCAGTATTTATACTCGATCTTGCTTTGAATTTCTAATGTTTTTGATATTCCCCTACATACTTTCTTCTCGTTCTGTTTACTAGTTTTATTCATTACTGGCTAATGCTTTTCCTTCTTAGTTTCTTTTTTATTCTGTTTCTCTACGTGTCCTGGTAGTTTAGCAGTACCTCACTGGTTATTACTTTTAATTCCCCTTCTTCTTACATTCTTCCAGGCCTTTCTTAACCTTTTCACTCCTGGAAAAAAATGTGTGCTCTGTTTGTACGTGCAGGACACGCATATGTTTGCATGTGTTCTTGTATGTGTAGGTCATGAAACCATAGAAGGGCCCGTGACAGGGTAGCGCGAGATCTTAAGGGAAGGGAGAGACAGAGAGGAGGATTAAGCGCTTATGACGTCATAGCAAATGGAGGACTATGGGGGGGGGGGGGACAGCCAGCAGGAGAGCCTGGAAAAGATAACGGGAAGAGGGACGGTTAGCATTCGGTGTGCGGACACGTGTGTAAAATGCCACGGTCGAATCCTTTTCTTTGTATGACGACTCAAAGAAAGAAAAAGAAACAGTTTCTTCTCCATTCCCTTATTTTAATCTCAAGACGACACGTATGTAAAGTTCTTGCTTTTTCTTTATTTTGTACAGTACGGATCAGAACGCTCAACTATCGGCCATTTAAAGTATGAGTCCCTGTCAAGTGTAGTGGTTCTTGCTTGTATTCCTAGAACTTAGAGCTGATGCAGGAGGATTGCTGTGAGTTTAACACGCCAATATGGATTACACCGACTGTTCCTGTCAGGCTGGACTCCAGAGTGAAACTTTGTCTCAAAACACGATAAAAGTGTGAGACCCTGACTGAAGATGTGGTTCTGTGGTCAAGTTCCTAACTAACATGTATGAAGCCTTGAGTTAGGATCCCCAGTATCACCAAGCAAGCAAACCACACGGGCCCTGAGAGAGAGAGAGAGAGAGAGAGAGAGAGAGAGAGAGAGAGAGAGAGAGAGAGAGGAGCCAATCTGTGTTTGTACCACCTGTAACTCCAGGACTGGGGAGGCTGAGGCAGGAGGAACATGAATTTGAGGTTAGCCTGGACTACGCGTTGACGTCATGACCCCCTGAACTACATAGTGAAGGTTAGCTACGAGGTTAGCCTGGCTCACATAGCAAGGTCTTCTCTGAAATTTTTTAAAAAATCAAAACTTCATAAGTAAAAGAAGCAGACAGGAGCAATGACGAAAAGCATGAGGTCCATGGGAAGCTAGTGGATCCCTAGTGGATCCCGCTGAGAAGGGTTTATAGACTGAAACACTGGTGCTGATTGGCTTTTTTTTTTTTTTTTTTGGATATTTTTGTTACAAGCCTTTAGAGACAAATATTATATTCTGTTGCCTTTGTGGCAGGAATCTTCCTGCCTGCCTCTCATTCTGCAGCTTGTAGTCTTCCTTAAAGTGCATGGCTCTTCATTTCTTATGAATTTTTAGAAGATTTTTAAATGCTTATGTGTGAGTGTCTATGTGAGTGCACAGCACATGTGTGCAGGTGCCTGTGGAGGCCAGAAGGTGAGTCAGATCCCCTGGCTGGGGTCACAGCCAGTGTTTGTACTGGGAACTGAACTTGGTTCCTCGGGGAGAGCAGGAAGTGCTCTTGAATGGTAAGCCATTTCTACAGCACCTATAGAAAAAAGTCGGACATAAGGTTTGACTCTAAAATAATAATGTTTTTAAGAAAGTGAATCACTCTGTCGGGAATGGAAAGATGCTCAGCAGTTAGGAGCACTGGCTGCTCTCCCAAAGGACCTGGGTTTGGTTCCCAGCACCCACAAAGAGCAGACCTCAACTGGCTGTAACTCTAGCTCCACGGATAAATACTTGATGGTGTAGTTCTAAAGGCGTGGGAATTGGAATTTTAAAACTCTGGTTTTTTTATAGCTGGATATGGTGGCCCACAGCTATAACCCCAGAATTTAGTCAGCTGAGGCAGAAGGATTACAAGATCACAGCTAACATGCTAGCAAAACCCTGAGTCAGAAAACAGCTGTCCGTGTACATGCAAAGCTGCTGTGTGCTCTTATCTCCAGCAGGGCGTGTGGTCTACAGATCACTCACATGTATTTGGTCAGATCTGTGCCAAGACAGTGATTAGACAGAGAGGCTATCAGGGAGGCAATGTGGAAGCTGCTCCATACACACTACGGTGTCCTGAGTGAGACAAAACAGATCAGTCTAGAGTAGGAGCATGCTACCCCATACCCAGCAAGACCACTAGGGGTTTTATGAATTAAGAAACTGCAGGATGTACACTCCACGCTCAGCTTTCTGTCATTCAGTTTCTTCTTACGTCTGCCTGAATTCAGCCATCTCTCCTCTTCACACCTATTCATCTCCCTTTCCCAAACATCTGGAATATGCTAATTAAGGCTCCTGAAAGCTGTCCTCAACTGTCCAACTTCTGAGCCCTCTCTCTACACCCCCCGAGCTGTGCTTTGGTTCCTTGGAGTAAAGGTTTCCTTCCCTTGAATTTTCTGAGAGCTGGGATCATTTCTTCCTTATGTTAGGTCCATCTTGCTTAGCACAGAAAGAATATTTCAGTCACGCTCTCCAAAAGGGAAGAATGTTTTGCCTCATAGTGGTGGTTAAGTTAATTAAAACTAATATCAAAAGAAAATTACAATTCTGTGTCTAGAAAACTGAGGGAATTGTGTAATGCCACAAAAAAGTGGACATTCTTTCAAAAAATTATATAAATATATAAATGGATATTCTTGGACAATGTAATTGTATGTATGCTAAGATCATGATGAAGGGTGTGTGTGTGTGTGTGTGTGTGTGTGTGTGTGTGTGTGTGTATACATATTCAGGTCCAAAAAATTACATCAGTGAAAATAGTGTATTAAAATGGTGGGTTTATGGATGTTTTCATGTCTTGGTTTAAATTTCTTTCAAAAGTGCTGTAATTAGTTTATGCAATAATAATTATGTCATCCAGAGAAAAGAAAGCAAGCCACAAGTTTGTGGCTTCCCAAGCACCACAGTTGGTTGGCTCCAGAGTGATCCTGGTGGGACTCTGCAGTGAGCTGGGATAAGATGTGGGATGTTCTGTATGGCAAATGTGTTGCTAATAAAACACTGATTGGCCAGTGGCTAGGCAGGAAGTATAGGCGGGACTAACAGAGAGAATAAAAAGAACAGGAAGGCGGAGGGAGTCCCTGCCAGCCGCCGCCAGGACAAGCAGCATGTAAAGATGCTGGTAAGCCACGAGCCACGTGGCAAGGTATAGATTTATGGAAATGGATTAATTTAAGCTATAAGAACAGTTAGCAAGAAGCCTGCCACAGCCATACAGTTTGTAAGCAATATAAGTCTCTGTGTTTACTTGGTTGGGTCTGAGCGGCTGTGGGACTGGCAGGTGAAAGAGATTTATCCTGACCATGGGCCAGGCAGGAAAACTCTAGCTACAAATGGCGCCAGAACGTGGGGCAGGAATTTCCACTTAAAACCTGAGAAAGCGTAGAAAGAAGATTCTAAAACAGAGCTAAAACAGCTTCCTAGTTGTCTTTCTCAAGTTAGCCGCAGCCTGCGGGCTTGAGCTACTGTATGGAGGGAGGGAGGAAGAAAGAGAAAGAAAGGAAGGAAGAAAGGAAGGAAGGAAGGAAGGAAGGAAGGAAGGAAGGAAGGAAGGAAG
>CABHPP010136463.1:30647-49648 GCA_902168425.1 Peromyscus attwateri | reverse complement strand
TACAATAGATTGGGTCCTTAATGCAGACACGTGGCCAGCTGAATTCTTCCTGCACAGGCTGGCAATTTCCCTCAGCACTGTCAGCAGGAGTCTTTCCTTTCTTCTTATATTCTATATTCTAAGCCTATTCAAGAAATATGACACTTCATCTTTTACACAGGACAAAATCTTCACACTTACTCCCTATTATCAATATTTTTAAGAACCTTTGGGGACAAGTTTCTTAACATGACATATTCTTACAGGCTTCTGTTCAGAACTTAAATCTAGCAAGCTTTCCTAAAGATGTGCTATTCCATTGCCCAAGGATAAACATATCTTGCCAAATTTTCTGGAAGCATATTTCAAGGCTTCTGGGTTCTTAAGAATTTGCAAATCCACAGGAACAGAACAAACATTCTCTCGTGTTATCCCAGCCTCCCAGTCACATGGCTCTTTATCATGAACCTGGATGCATATCTACTCCTAGAAGGTCTTCTAAAATTATTTTTAAAATAGCACAGAGCTATCATTTTTTTGTGAAGCCCTGGCCTATCCACGAGATTGAGCAGAGGTTGAAGCTTCTACCTACTCAGAACCAATGCTGGTCACTTTGGATGTGAATTCTCTTGACTCAGCTTAGAGATGCTCTGGGGACTGAGTTAGGCTGTCATTAATCACTCACTAACTGCACTCATTTGCTGCTTCAGTGCTAGCAGCCAATTTGAATTGCAAAGAGATGTGCAGATAAAAGAAACTGTTTCAAATCAAAGACCACATCCTAACAGGGTACCTCTTCTATGAAGGTGGCGCTTGTCACAGGAAAGACACATAATAAAGGAGACTCTGGGTGTTCTTCCCTTGCCTCCTCAAGTCCTGTCAGGCTGACAGGAAGCACAGCCACCTTTTGATTATTTCCTTTAAAAAAAAAAAAAGAAATAATTTTTTTCACACAGTAGAGTCTGATGATGGTTTTCTCTCCCCCATCTCCTTCCAGATTCTCCCTACCTTTTCAACTCCATGCCTTCTTTCTCCTTCTCTTTAGAAAACAAACAGGCAAAAGACAAACAACAAACAAAGGTTTTAAAGGAATAATAACAAAGTAGACCTTAAGGAAACCCACAGACTCTTATTTGTGCTAAAATCTGGGACATTTCCCTGGTGTAGAATCTGAAATGGAATTACCCACTGGTTCCCAGATTTGGCCAACTAGTGCACCAACTTTAATTTTCACAACTTTTATAATATAGTAGGTCTCTCAGTTACTATTATTTGACAGACTTTAGCAGCCTGTTTAGTTAAAGCAAGTGCCATGGAGCTAACTGTGAAAACCGATGACATGACAGCTCCATGGAATGGTTAAGGGGAAGGTGGTATTGTAGATGTGAGATAGAGAACAGTCAGAGCCATCTGGAAGAATCCAGAGCAGAGAGAGAAAGAAGACTGAACATGACTAGCAGTCTGGACTTGGTCAGGGCTATCTTCAAGAAAGGAGAGACTAGCAGAGAAAACAGAGAGAGAAACAGAAGTCGTGTGAGGAGAGAGCAAGGTGAGAATGGCAGGGTTATAAGAAGAATGAGTAGCTGGGGGGAGGGCCATGAGCTGGAGGGAGTTTAAGGTCGGGGAGGAGGTGAGAAGGGCTAGGATGCTCTCATGGACTTTCAAATGTGCAACAGGTACTTGTGATATTGAGAGAGCCTAGATGCCAGCATGTGCTTTGATATGCTGATAGGTGCCATAGGTTTATCCCTTCTGCCAGAGGTAAGGGAAATGACTTCTTTTGGTCGAGGGAACCAGCTTCACAAGTTCCCAAGCAACACTGACTTTTATTTAACTGCCATAAATCCTCCTATAGTCCAGGTTGAGCTCATTTCTGGATATTTGGACTGCCTTTTGGAGTTTGTGGAATTGGAGTTTCCTTTGCACCTGACAGTAATAAACCAAGTGGCATCCTTTCTAGGGAAACTCTAGTTCTAAACCCCAGTGGTCTAATGGGATAGATTGTCATAACACCTTCTAAATTTGGGGGCAGCCTGTGGATGAGAAAGTACATCATTAACAACAACAACAACAACAACAACAACTTACTCTTGTATCTGTGTCACTTTGCAGTCACTGTGTCCACCCATGCCAGATTTGAAGACTGTGTGGGCCGGACTGCTATGACGTTTGGACGTGCTTTACTTTTGCTTAGTAACCTGAGTTCCCAGAGAGGCAGGCAATAAAAGATGGCGGCAGAAAAAAATGATTTGAAGCACAATTTGGGTGGGAAGAATAAAGCATCTCATAAGCTTCTGTGGGCAGCAGGAAAACAGTCAGAGGCACAAGATAAATGACTACGACCTGCCTCCTTACCACTACATGGGTGGAGCTTGGATGATCCCTACGTCTTTGAGCTCTGCAGTCCAAGCAGAGGCGGCAGGGGCAGGGCTGTTTATACTAAGGCCCTGTGGTCTGTGATAAGGAAGTGCAGATGTGGACAGTGGGGAGAGTTTTAATGCACCCTGCCTTCAAGTGACAAGTCCTAATTATCCCGCTAGGCCTTAGAAGGTACACCCTGCTAAAACTTCCAGGCAGAAACCTCAAGCTCCTCAATCTATTTGGAAATACATGTGGCCTTTTATTGAAAGGTGCACTCAGCCATGCAGTAGCTGGGCCAGTGTTTAAGTGACTGAAGAGGAGGAAGGAGCTGAGCAAATGGCATGTAGTAGGCTGGATTTCCAGACCTTCCTTTAGTGAACCCGAGTTAAGAGTACTGTGTGGTTTTCCTTCAAGCCTTGGTCATCAAGAGGTGACTTCAGGTGTCCTGTGCCATAGATTCAAATTGTAACCCTGCCACTTAGATCGTGACTTCTGTCTGCAGTGAAGAAACCACCTTCCTTCTGCAGTGAAGAAACCACCTCCCTCTGCAATGAAGGAACCACCTTCCATCTGCAAAGAAGGAACCACCTCCCTCTGCAAAGAAGGAACCACCTTCCATCTGCAAAGAAGGAACCACCTTCCGTCTGCAAAGAAGGAACCACCTTCCGTCTGCAGGTTCCTCACCTGTTCAGCTTCCCTCTTCCTCATTTTCCTTCAGAAGGCGGTCTGCGGGGAACCAAGCTTCATTTCTTTGAGCCAAAGCAGATTGTTTATGTTCACTTAGCCACTAGGTGGCATTTTTATGTCAAGAAAACCCCATTGACTGTAGGGAAATGACCCTGAGGTAATAAGCCGTGAAATGCCCTCAGAACGTGGTGAAAGATTTTGAAGTCATGAGTGAAGAGTTGAGTAATGTGGAGGTACTCTTCCCTTCCCCGCCAGGTGTACCTGAGGACACTGCTTCCTAGCGAGACCATTTACTGCACAAATCATCGTGAAGACAGTGAACCACAGTGACAGTTTTATTTAGTTCCCCTTCTAATTGGGACAGACCTGGAGGAAGAAGGTGCAGGCAAAATTGTGATATCAAAGCCTGTTGGAGAATTACAGGTAATTTTAAAGGGAACCAGCACTACCACAACTCCACAGCTTGTCTAATGCAGAGGTGGAGGAATGTGTTTTAGATCTGAAACAGAATAAAAATGAAAATTATTGGGATCAAAAAGGTTCTTTTTTTTCTCTTCTTTTTATCTTTTTAAATGAACAACAGGTGACCTTACCATTTTGTTAGGAATATTCTCTCCAGCGAACACTACTCACGACTAATTAGGCATGTTCTGAAAGTAAATTAGTCATCAGTTATTGTGTTGGGTCACTATTAAAATCCTCTTCATGTTTCTACAATTTCAGTGGGAAGAACACAAGCAGCTGTGTGTGTGCATGCATGTATGTGTGTCTGTGCATGTGTATCTGTGCATGTGTGTGCATACACATGTGTGCGCGTGTATGTGTGCATTGTGTGAGCAGGTGTGCATGTGTGTGTGTGTGTGTGTGTGTGTGCATGGAGACAAAGAATAACTGAATCTTTATAGTTATACTCTATAATCATGAAATCAAATCATTGATTAGGTAAAAAGAAGACACAGACAGACAAAAGGTAAGATGCCAGATATTAGCAAAGGGGAGAGAGATGAGGAGAAGGAGATAATGAAGTGCTAAGGAAAAGGGATCGGAAGTCAGGAAAGAGACTGAAAGTGGACGCCAGTCTCTAAATTGCTCGTGGGTAAGATGCTAAGGGCCAGTTCACCAAGGAAAGAG
This sequence comes from Peromyscus attwateri, assembly GCA_902168425.1. NCBI lineage: Eukaryota > Metazoa > Chordata > Mammalia > Rodentia > Cricetidae > Peromyscus > Peromyscus attwateri. The sequence goes on along the minus strand of CABHPP010136463.1, from coordinate 45,490 downwards.
CATCTTTGTTAAAGGACGGGAGAGAAAGACAATGGACGGCTACTGCTTCTCTCCCGATTAAAGAAATAATGGGAAAAGATCTTGTAACTTAACTGGAGCTGCTGCAAGCAGTCTCGAAGGCAGTTGTGAAAATGCCCTGCACTCCATTTGATACACACTTAAGTTCCTTTATTTACTTATTTCTCCACAGCCTTGAAACTTGGGAATTGAATTTTCCCCTTGGCTGTCTGTAACTTAACCAAGTTTGTATTTCTAGTTTGCACTCACAATGGGAGGTCTGTATGCAGCATTGGCAGGCCCGCGTCCACTGTTTGAAGGTGATCTGCATCCAGGTTCTTCTACTCTCTTTGCTTTCCTTTCCTGCTGTTTAGAGATCTGCTCTTGTACCAGTCTTTATGCTCATATGAGAGAGGAAGGGAGAAGAGACCGGTGAGTAAAAGGGTAGGAACCTCCTGCACCTTCTCACTTTAAAAGAGGCTTTTCCCAGCTGGGCACGGCGGTCTACACTGTAATTCCAGCATCTCAGAGACTAAGGTAGGAGAATCATAATTTCCAGGCCAACCTAGCCTCCATAGTGAGTGAGGTCCTGACTTAGTAGAGGGGAAGTGTAGAGATGGGTGGGGCTAGCATAAAGTCTGGAGCTAAGCCTGGAGCTAGGGATGCTTCCAGGGGTATTCCTTACTTTACACCGAACTGGCCATGTCTCACCACCCAGCATCCATCCTTGGGGGAGAGGAGAGGTGATGTAATTTTCTTCATTTATTTTTTTGGTTTTGCCATAGTCCTTTGTTGCTTCCCACAAATTAGAATTTCAGTGAAGGACAGAAAGAATACCAGGCCAATCCTTTTCTAGAAATTACAGAAATTCAATTGGTTAAAGTTACACTGATAACAGGTTTACTAGCTTTGCTCATGATATTTCAGATCAGAACAATATCAAGTGGTAACTTATTGACAGAAAAGGAAAACATGCTATGCATGGCCAGATTCCTCTGTGAGAACTCAGAAACTAGATGAGAGGCTCCTGTTCCTTGGGCTGGGCAAACAAACAACAAAACAGCATACATAGATGCCTTTAGGGAAATCCAAGACACTTGTTTGTTTGTTTGTTTGCTTGTTTGTTAGAATGTTTATCCCTGATCATATTGTAAGATTAGGAAGAAACACAACCCTAGACCCCAGCTTTTCTCTCTGTAGGGAAAAAGACTCACTTCTATCCAAGGCCACAGCTGTTCTGGGGGTTGCATGAAGGGTTTGTCTATTCCTGTATGGTAGAAAGAGGAATGCTCCAGCCACTGGGAGATGTCGAGAAACAAGAGAGTTGCTTGATCTACCATGCTTCCTGTTATCTTGGAGTTTCCATTCAGCCAAGTGCAGACAGGGATGGTGGGCAGAAAGGCACAGGTTTCAGCTTTTCCCAATGATGTGACTTTTGTGAATGTGATCTGAGGAGCCAGCTTCATCATCACTTACAGCACTGGAAGGATAGAGAGAGAATAATGCAGATGCTTAGGGGCTACTACGGACAAAAGATCAGATCCAAGTAGCACAAGGAATTTTGGGGCTCCTAGAATCTCTGGCCAGACTGACTGGGAAAGGCAATCTCCTGAGACTGGTTTGTAACAATAGGGAAATACATTATGCAAGTCATAAAAAATTACCTATAAACTACAATTAATGGTGTTGAGATATACAACTTACCTGAAGGAACTCCAAAGGACAATTTTAAGATGTTTACCAAAGTCAGGACAGTAGGACACAAACTGAGAACTTCAGCTCTGACATAGAAAATACAATCAAGTACTGAACAGAAATGATGGCAGTGAAGAACATAAAAACTGAGAAGACAAATTCACTAAAGAGATTCAACGGCAGCTTGATCAGAGGGAAGGAACAAGAAACTAGAAGTTGCTGTAAATTATTCAACCTGAGTAATAAAAAGGTCAACATGAGATTAAAGGAAACTTGAGGGATGTCATGTACAGGAATAATGTGCACATTATAAGAATCTTGGAGGCAGATGACAGAAGTAAAAGGATCATAAAGATTATTTAATGATGACTAAAAGCTTTGCATCCTGGGGACCGAAATGGTTGCTTAGATCCCCATAGCCCAAAGTATTCCAAAAGGTTAGTTAGCATTCTTTGGGTGACCTCCAAGGCTGGCAGCATTTCGCTACTACGCACCTTGCTTCTGAGGGCACATCTTCGTTTCCTTCTGCTCCCTGGGATCTGTGTGAATGAATGGGCCTGAGAAAGACAATGAAGTGTGATGCCACCTTAATCACATCTGCCAAGTACCTTTCACCATGCAAGGTGATGTATTCACAGATTCCAAGGAGTAAGAATGGACATCTTCAGAGGCCTCCATTCTGTCTCCCACAAACCTGCTCTCTCACAGGCTCTTCAGAGGAGTTTGCTGGGAGTGTGCATTGTAGGAAGAGTTTCCTGAGGATTCTGACCAGCCGAGAATATAAACAAAAAGTCTTAAATTCTTGTGGCTGTGACTCTGGGTAAAGATTTTTTCAGTATAATCTTTAAAATACACACAACAAAGGCGAAAATGATAAATCAGACTACATTAAACTAAAAGGCTTTTACACAGCAGAGAACTCAGTGGAGTAGAGAGATAAACTGCAGAATGGGAGAAAAATATTTGCAGAGTATTCATGAAAAAGGGATTAATATTCAGACTATGTAAGAGTCTCAGTCTAAAAGCAGAAAAATAAAAATCCTGTTGAGATATGGGCAAATTATCTGATTAGACATTTCTCAGCTGGAGATACACAAGTCCTTGGCCAACAAGTACATGGAAAGCCCCAATGTCACTAATCATTGGGAAATTGAACTTCAAGTCATGAGCTAGTACCTCACTCCGTTAAGAGTTGCTTTTATTATAAAGACAAGGGAAATGCTAATGAGAATGTGGATCTGGAGAGAGAGACTTTCATACACTGTTCATGGGGGTGTGAATTAGCATAGCCTTTATGAAAACAATCTGGAAGTTCTAAAAATTCTGGAGTTAGAAAGACCCAGGTCTCACCATTAAGTATGTAAGCCAAAGGAAAGGAAGCAAGTCCATCAAAGCATTATCTGCATCCTGTGTTCATTATGACACTCTTCCCAGTCACCAAAGACACAATTCCGTGTCACATCCACAGATGGATGAATAGAAAAACATGGTGTGTACACCCAGTGGACTGTGATTCTCCAAAATGTCCATTAGATCCATGTGGATGAGCTGGAAGGGCATTAAGTTAAATAAAATATGTCAGGTTTAAAAGGACAGATACTGTTTGTTATCACTTAAATGTAAAATTTGAAAAACTTGAAGATCATGTAGAAGTAGAGATTAGTGATTACTAGAGGATTTTGACCCCCCTACGTTCATTGTAGCACTAATAACATTTGCCAAGGCATGAGAATAATTGTTTACTGTATCGTAGACATACAAGAAAATCTTACACAGTCTTTAGAAAGAAAAAAAGAAATTCTGAAATATACAACAACATAGCTACAACTTGAGGACACTTTGCTAAATGAAATAAGTCAGTCACAAGAAGACAGACTGCACAATTCTGATAATGTGACATATTTAAATTAGCCAGACTCAGAAGATCAGAGAGAAATGAGAGCTGCCAGGGGCCATAGGAAGAGAAACAGGAACTACTAAACAGTGGGCATAGTGTTTCGATTATGCAATGTGGAAAAAGTTCTAAATGTCTAATATGTAATAATTTGCCTATTTTAAAGCATACTGTATTGTAGATCTAACTATTTTTAAGAGAGTACATATTATGTTAACTGTATTAACCAAAATAAGGTTAAACTTTTAAAATTTGCTGCAAAATCCAATGAAATGTTTGTTAGAAGCTTCATTGTCTTTACATTAGATAGACTCGAAATGAGAGGAGTTGAAAATTGACTTACACAAATATAAATGGGTGAACTATCTTATGAATAAGAGCCACATGAATAAAATAAATGAATATACCACTACTTGTATCAGTGGCATGGGTGTTTGCAAATCTCTGGAAGGGGGAATCATTTGTAAGCAGAATTACCTGTTTTTAAGACTAGTAAGGATACTCATGTTTTGCATTTTAAACATCCCATGCTCTTATGATGAGCTGATGAATTGTTCAGCTACCTAAGCCCCAGTGTTTTCCTAATATGCCTTTACTCCAGTGCTTCTATTTTTAAGGCTGCTTTATGGACAATAGTACTTCTAGAGCTCAAGCTATCTTATTTTCCACACATATGATAAGTGGATGAATCAAGAGTTGAGACACTGTGGAACTTCCCTGGACGACTTTGCTATAACTCCTACATAGCTCTTCTGTGTGTATCACATGGTAGTAATAGATACACATATTGCTCATGCCCTGTTAAAAGGACAGCATGAAAAAGTCATGGAACAGTAATAGCATCACTACATAAAAATTAGTTTTATATTTTATGGGAGAACTAGATATTGGATAACAATTAGCAGTATCTGCCACAGCAATTAAAAATTACTCTGTGTCTATGTTAGGCAGCATTCCTCCATAAACAGGTAACTAGCTTAAGTAATTACTAGAAAAAGCAGCTAACTTCATGGTGCCTGTGTGTGTGTGTGTAAACAAATCAGTGATGGAAGCAAACAGGCAACCCGTTTTCGTTACTACACACACTTCCCTTTGCACTCTCTGCTTTCACTCTGGGTACCTGTGCAGGTTAGGATTAGGACATGGTACTATTTCCCTATAGGTCTGAAGATCCAACCTTGAATGGTTTGCAGAGTAACCAAGGTGCTCCTGCAGGTCTGTGAAGGGAAAGATGATTGTGGCACACAGTGCAGCCAATGGCACTGTGTGCAACTTTTAGCCATGGGATCTTCAGACAGAACCTTTCTTCCCTGGTAGCCACATACCTTCACTTTCTAGGCTTTCTTCATGAGGTACCCCCATATTTTTGTTATCCCTAATTCTAACTCGGACTCCCAAGTTCTCGTGTCTCATTCACTGCACCACCAGCAGCAAAACCAGAAATCCTCCAATTGAATTCTACATGGTATCCCTTAATTGACAATAAACCCATTGAATAGCTAATAAATGCTCTTGGATATATGAAGGTTCTTGATACTTAGCAGATTACAATTGCCTATGAAGGATAGTTGCCAGGCTCCAAGTTGAACCTCACAATGAATGCTGGAGAAATGTAGCCTGTGAACTCCATGGGGCAAAGGTTTGCCCTGTGTGGTCAACAGTGCTGTGAGCATCAAGGAGAAAGATAGGGAAAGACTCACCTTTATTCTGACGAGGTCCAGAATGCTTTGCCTGCAGTTAGCTATTCTCTCCAGGGTGTTTTCTTTCAACAAATTCTGTTCTATGGTCTTTTGTGACCATGGTTTACCACATGGTTTTGCGAAAATCATTAAAAACAGAAATTTGTCTGCTTCTTATATATTTTGCAACAGCAGATGAAAGAAAGTGTGTTCATACAGGACTAATAGAGTGGCTCTCATTAGCCAGTATGAACAGAGCATGATGATTCTGTGACAATTAATTATATGATAAATCTACTTGTAATCAAATAAATGTGGTGTTGTACGGGAAGTACCCAGAATTTTTTCTCAGTCACTTAGCATGTACTACTAGTCACACTGCTAAATACTTTCATCTTCAAGTGATCCGAGGCAACTTATTGACCCTACCTGGGCCTCAGTTGCCTTACCTCTCAAATGGAGATAACACGACCCTCCCCCTGTATGGGAGCACACAGAGGCTTCCTAGTGAGAACTTACTCAGGGTCAGAGAATCTGGGCTTGCTTTACCCATCAGGGCTGCATAAGGAGATGATTTGGCCATGGGCGTGTTTACCAGGTGTTTGGAAGGATCTATACTTGGCTGTACAGTGTGCTTTGATATTGCAAGGGGGAGATCTTTTGCCTCTCCCCTTGGCACATTATAAAACCCTTTTCAATAAAGGGCGAGGCTGTTGGGTATTGACCCAGGCCCTCCCGAAGCCATCCTGTGTTTCTGTCTTTCTTCTCATCTGCTAGGTCTCTCTTTTTATCTATAATTTCTTAATTTCTCTCTCCTCTACCTAAGAACCCTTCAAAAGGTGGGAGCAGGCTCCCATACTCCTGACATCCAGTGAGTATTTAAGGGAATAGCATGTTGAAATTGGCTTCCATGTTATGGACATGAGCTGTATTCATTTCCTTATATACTAACTGTCATTTGTCCATTTTCATTTCTTTGACAAGAAATAATTGATTAAACATAAAATAGTATTTTACTGCATTTTTGTTTCCTCAATCATACAAAGCCATTTTATTTTCCAACTTTTCTTAGTGATGGTATAATAAAAACTACTTTAATTTCTTTTAGCTCCATTTTAAAGGCAATATGCAAAAGCAAAACAGAGAAAAAAACAAAGTAGAGGTGACATGGTGAGTGTAACTTTGGCCTCAGTAGTGGACATGCAGTAGGGAGTGGTGGGGTCTGTTCTGTCTAAGTAGAATAGAAATTGATGGACTCCCTACAATGGTAGAAATGCAACAAACAGACACCGAACTGTGAGATTTTTCTATTGTCCTAGAAATTAGGACTTTGACTGTTCTTGGGAAACTTGCTGGTTTTAGGTATCTTCTTTTAGAACACCATAAAGTCGGACTTTATAGGCTCTGTCTGGCATGTGGGCTATTATTCTCCTGCTTCTGAATCAATGACTGGTCTTAGATGACTGAAAGATTGAGGGAGTTGTAGAGGCAGGGACAGAGGGTAGGGGCAGAGCATCAGGCAGAGTAAAGAATCTGACTGTTAGGGAGAGAATTACTGAGACTGAAGAGAACCGTATCAGAGCCATTGGGAGGACTGGACAATCTCAAATCCAAAAAATACGAGTTTTCTTCCTCAGAAAATGGATGGGAAATACATTTTCAATTTGGTAGGTGCAATTGGTTCACCTTAAGTGGGTTTCTGCTTTATTATTTATTTATTTATTTTAATTCTGTGTTTTTTTTTTTCCTTTCCCCTTTCTTTTTTCCTTTTGTCAGAGTCTGGCTCTCTGAACCCACTTGAGCAGAGCCTCCTTACTCAGCCTCCTAGTTAAAGGTTTAGGAGCCTCATCTCTAGTGGTGGGCCGCCTATGGCTGCATCTACCTCAGAACTTCATAATTCTGTAGATATAAATAATTTGCACTTGTGAATTATTGATTTTTAAAATATAATATTTCTATTAAGTTTTTTTTATAATCCTATACATGTATACAAATTCACCTCCACTCATCTCCCTAACTCTTTTCAGATCCATCCCAAGCTTCCACACCCTCTCAACTTCTTGTCTTCATTATTTTTTTTCATAACTCATAAATCAGTTTGTGATACTCATATGCTCATGGAAATGGGACCATCTACTGCAGTGTGACTCACCTGCCAGAGTCCACACCCTTAAAGAAACTGACTCTCCCTCCCCCAGAAGCTATTAACTACCAGTATATCCTTAGTTATTGGTGGAGGCTCATGGGCTCAGCCCCCTCCATGATGGAATCTTGACTGGCTTGATCGTGTTCAGGTCTTATATAGACAAATACGGCTGTTGTGAGTCCATAAGTGCAGTGGTCCTGTCCTGTCCAGTGGACGCTGATTTCCTTGTGTCCTCTTTGACCTCTAGTTGTTATGGTTTTTCTGACCCCTCTTCCTTGATGGTCCTTCAGCACTGGGGTGAGAGGTGGTGATATAATTCTCCCATTTGTGGCTGAGTATTCCTCAGTTAGTACCTAGGTTGTACAGAGCACAGAAACAGCACCCAAAGCATGGTGATTTCTCTCAGTACACAAAGGGCTCCAGAAATAGACAGTTTGATGAGGAGGTCAACATAAAATGCATGTAAAAATTGTACAGTGCGAATCTGGTGTCCCCAAAAAAGAGAAGGAAAGGAAAGCATCAAAATATGATCAAAATATGACTGAAGTCTCTTTTGTTTTCATTTTCTTTTTCTTTCTGGTAAGTCTGTCAAATAAGGAAAAACTACCTTGACAAAAAGTAAGGTACTGTAAGTGAGAAAGCTGGTGATGGAAGAGGAATTCAACTTAGTATGTTAAACCATTGGCCTCCAGCAGTGGAAGATGTAGGATCGGGTAAGTAGCCATTTAAAAATGAAAGCTACCAAAGAGAGAATGGCTTGCATTAGCTTATGTTTACTGCTTCTGAAACAAACAAACAAACAAACAAACAAACTATGTAAAAACACGACCCTTCCACAAAACATGCAGTTCTTTTAGCAATGAAAAAAAAAAGATAAAGAAAAATAACCAAAATCAACTGGGCAATCAATAGAAAAATGGTGATTCCCAGTTAAGATAATGGAGGGGTGCTTTTTTTTTTTTTTTTTTGAGCAAAACGTCAGTGAGAAAACAGAATGGAATGGGATACTGCAGCGAGGAGACACTGGGGCAGGGTGCTATGACATGGGCAACAAGAGTCAAAAGTCACCACTGGGACTGAGCTCTGGACCTCTTTCATTTATATTTTTTTAAACAATATTTTTGATGTTTTGAGAATTTCAAATGACATATTTTGAACATATTCATCCATCCTCCCCAGCTTCACATATAACCACCTTCCCCACCATCCCCTCCCTAACTAACTTTGAACCCCCCTTCCCCTCCATCAAATCTAGTTTGTGTTCATCATCTAGTTTTGGGAGTGGTTGCCTGCCTTCACATGTGGTTGACCTTCCAGGGGTCACATCATTAAAGAAAACTGACTCTGCCCTTCCTAGAAGTTATCAAGTAACAATATCTCCTCAATTAGTGGTGGATTTCATCCCCACCATGCTCCACCTCACGCAGGAATTTTATCTGGCTTGAGCTGGAGCAGGTCTTGTGCTTGCTGCCACAATAGATATGAGTTCACAAGTACAACTGCCCTGTGTGTCCACAAAACACTGTTTTCTTAATATCATCTGCCATCTATGGCTCTTATTATCTCACTGCATCCTCTTCCATGAGAGATCGCTGGGCTTTATGGAGAGCAGTGTGATATGTACATCACATTTAGGGCTGAGCACTCCATAGTTTGTTACCCACAGTCTCTTGTTTTCTTCTTTGTACATTGGACAGTTGGGGGTCCCTATGTTAATCACATCTATGACAAGGAGATGCTTCTCTGGTGAGGGTTGAGAGATGCACTGGTCTATGAGTGTAGCAATACAGAGCTATCTTCCAAGCTTATTCCATGAAGACTCTCTGAGGAAAAATAAGTTCACTGAGTTTTCCCTATAGGGGGAAGAATAGATATAGTCAGAAAGAATTCAACAAGCCCCAAAGAAGAAAAGGAAAACAATGAGATTTCCTGGATACTCATTTGTGTAGTACATAGTAGGCCAGTTGACCTCTGAATTACAAATAGTTGTTTCCTCACAGTGGGCATGTCTGGGTTTATATGAACGGGTCCCAGTGGTGCAAGGCCATTTCACTAAGGACATAGTCATGTCATTCAAAGTTGATCAACATCATCTGCACTCCTGACATGATGACAGGGTAGAGTGTTGTGGGAAACTGTCCTGAGAGCCGTAATATGCTTAACAGCATCTCTGTCCTCTATACACTGGAGTAGCACCATTCTGCACTTGTCATGACAAAAATGTCCCCAGTCATCAAATGTCCTCCACTTGACAAAACTAAATCCTGCCCTCTGCAATGGAATAATTGCTGTGGTAATACCAGCTAAAAGGGTTTCTGTCTTCCACAAGAGAAAAATTAGCTACCTAGGCAACGGCGTTCCTAGAACAATAAAATTATCACTACTGGGCCTGTAAGATGAAGGTGCCACATATACACACATGCACACATGCCAAAAGGAAAAGTTATGCATTCGAGTGCCTAACAAGTAGAAGAGGATGAAGCTATAAAACTGAAAAAATAAATTAACCATTATATCTGAACAGATATGCCAGAGGGTAGTATTTTCATTTAGTGGCAAATACAATTAAACAGACATTCAGTTCGAAGCAAATAAAATCCTCCATATATCTGGTGGCATCTTTACACGGATATAAATTGCAGCAAGAAGCAATTCGTATAAATCACTATTATTCCAGAGAGAGATATACAGACCAAGCAAATCTAATGTGGCAGATGTTATAAACGTTGTCATTATGGTTTTTCATTCCAATTCAAACAGCTCATAGACTTCCTCTCTGATCACATTAAACAGGGCATTGGAACCACTTCCATTGAGAAAGACAAGAGCTCTGTCATGCAGCAAATTTGTTCACTCAAGTTGAGCTTTTTTAACCTCTCATTGATGGATCAGTCTCCACAATATGGTATACCTAGCAACTCCCTCGACTTAGGAACAGGCTGAGGATCCATCACACATTAGAAGAAATGAGTAAGAAGGAAAAGGAACATCTGTTTGGTATCTAAAACCAATTTTAACTAAGCCTATGGAAAATAATAATGGGTTTTTAGTACCTCTTCATATATTAAGCATTAAAATTCACCTTAGGGATCATATCAATATGTAAGTATAGTCTAATTTTTTTGTATGCAGAGATGGTAAGGACTGCATTATAGTAGATGTTGAAATTTTCTTTTTATTCTTTCTTAGAAATGGATGATGCAGAGAGGAATTTAGCTGCTTGGGTGTGTGGGTCTCTAAGGCTGTTTCATGACTAATGCTATTTTTCTTTAATGCCTTTCATAAAACAGGTGGATCTGTTGGGACTGAAGTGACTATGTAATCTTAATAGCAAGACACAGTCTTCTTTGAGATCTCCATCAGAATTATAAGTCTTATACTTGTTAAATGTGAATACTCATATTAATATTTATGCAATTACCATTAATATGAATATATACATGCACATATAAGATCAAAATGCAGCAACATTAAATATCAATCTTTAAAAACTTGACTTTTTCTTTGTTATTTTCTGTGTATATGTTCATGTGTATGTGTCTGGGTGTCTGTGTCATAGTATACCTGTGGAGATCAGAGGTCAACTTTTGGGTTCTTTGGTTCTTTCTTTTCATCATGTGGGTCTAGGGGATTGAACATATGTCATCAGGCCTGGCAGCAGGTGCCTTTACCCAACTGAGACATCTCATTGGTCAAAGGCTAATCCTTTGAAAGAGCAGATACCAATGTAACCACAGTATCCCAGGATTTAATAGATATTTTGAACCCTAATGCATTCTACCATAATTAATTAAGTTGAATCTCTGAACCCCACAGAGTCTGCATTTGGAGATAGGTCTTTTATTGAATTAAAATTAAATGAAGTCATAGAGATGGGGATCTAGTTCAATAAATCTGGTATCCGCACAAGAAAAGGAAGCTACTTGGGATATACTTACTGAGTGAAGGTCTGTGAGGATGGTCAGCTGCAGGCCCAGGAGCAGGGCGTCAGGAAAGCCACAGCTGTGCATATCTTGAGCTCTGACTTGTAGTTTCCAGAAGTGTGAGCCACATTAGTTTCCATTGTTACAGCTCTCAGTTTGTGCTGTGGTATTTTGTTATGATACCCCGGAAAACAACTACATCAGACAAAGTCATCTTTGCTCAACTCTCCCAAAAGTTAGACATTATGGTCTCATAGACCTGAGCATATCAAAGCTCTGATATGTACCTCTGCAAATATCACAACACTCCCTAGAAATGAACATTTCTACCAATAAGGAAGACTGGTGCTAAGTCCTGCTGTCCTTCTGGTCTTACAGATAGGATTGTAACTTCTTGGTTTCAAGGGTAGTTGTGTGCAAAGCTTAGGTTGCTACCATTTGGATTCTTGTGTCACAATGCAGGCTGTATAAAAAGCTAACACAGCTGTGACTATCCTATAGGACTAGCCTGGAAAATTAACTGCTGTCATTACAGTTTGGATGTCATTTCCACGGCACAGACTGGCGTTGCTGGCACTACTGTTGTTGTAGCTATTGGGCACAGATCTCAAAGCATTTAGGGCAAAGTGTCCATTAATTCAGACCTCATAATTTCATGAGGAAAGCAAAGATTAAGTAAATAGTATGGTAATTAAAGTCAGAGAGTTTTTATGTAGCCAAATCACCTAACCTAGATTTGAAGGTGTGTGTGTGTGTGTGTGTGTGTGTGTGTGTGTGTGTGTGTGTGCATGTAGGGGGAGGGATGTTGTTTTCTGATAAAATAAGTACAAAGCTGTGGTAAATATAAGGAGTCTGCCACTGGAAAGTCAACTAACGAAGACTGTTAGTAAAACTATAGGAATCACAGACCTCAGAGAAACCTGGGCAATACTGTCAATGACTGAGTAACACATCAAGTGACAGAAGAAAAGGATATCAGAAGTGCTTGCTAGAGTAAGATGGGAGGAGAGCTCATAGAACTAGGTGCTTGCAAATCACATTTTGGATCTGAAAAAGAAGGAAAAACCAACGGGAGGGCAGGATAAAGGAATGAAAATGGGGAGGTGTAACTAACACTGAAGACCTGTGAAACGTTGTGGAAGTCTGCTATTGTAGAAACCTCCAGATAGATAGATGATAGATAGATAGATAAATAGATGAACAGATACATGATAGATATATGTACAGATAGATACATAAATAGATATATGATAAATAGATAAATAGATAGATAGATAGATAGATAGATAGATAGATAGATAGATAGATGAATGATTGAGTTTAACTGGAGTTATCCTGTAATGGTATAACAATGCTATTTCTAGACAACGCAAGCCAACAAATAAAAATCTCAGTGCCAGGAATGGATTGTATTTTTTTTTCTCGCTAGGTTTCACAGTGATGAAAGATACTATACATACTACTGGAAGAAAAATGTAATCACCAGTCTTATCCAGCTATGAACCCTGAGAGCTGCAGCAATGACCGGCCTGACAAGACATGCTGGCTGGTGCAATAGTGTCACAAACACAGGAATAGATAACCATTTTCTGATTGGGTTTAAAGGCTGCTCTACAAGTTGAAACCTATACCTCATATTGACAGGGCCTAAGAACCTGTGGCGAGGCAGGTCATTGGCCCTAGGAAAAAAAACCTACTACTATTATTTTGTTAAACAGACATGGTATTACATGGTCTCCCAATGCTTTATTCCTATACCCATATGTGTGTCTCTCAACCCTCATCAGAAAAGCTTCTCTTTACAGGTGATGATTAATACAGAGACCAACAACTCTTCAAGGTGTAGAGATAGGAGACTTCAATATTCTCCATCTTAAAAGGGACAACCATATCCCAAGCCCAACTCCCATGACGGCTCATGGATCACTGGAGAAGATTAGAGGGGGCAGAAAGACTGTGACAGGCACAGGTGATGGATGGCTGCAAGGACATGGTGTATTCCAGACACAGTAGGGGAGTTGCAACATATGGATTCTCAGGAGTTGAGACAGCATGAGCAAGACCTGTGCAAACTCAAGCCAGACAAAATCCCAGCATGGAGAGAGGAGGTGAGCATGAAGTCCCACCCCTGGCTAAGGAGCTATTGGCAACTGATAGCTGTGGGGAGAGGTAGAGTCAGTTTTCTTTAAGGGTGGAGCCCCTGGTGAGTTAATCATGCTCCAGTGGAAGACCATACACTCGAAAGTATATAGGAAGCACTAACTGTGCTCAATTTTTTTTTAAGAGGACACAAAGTTGGGTGGGTAAAGGAGGAAGGTGGGTCTGGAGTTAAGGGACATAGGCAAGGATTGAATATGTTCAAAGTACATTGTGTGAAATTCTTAAAGAATGAAAATAAATGAGATAAAAAACTATCTTGTAATATTATCAAGTGGTTAATTTCACTTAGCAAATAATCCAGAACAAATCAACTTGACATGATGATTCCACATGTATGTTGTCAGTAACTGATTGGTTAAATGAGATGAATTGGACAGATTCTGGGAGGATATCTCCAGAGCTGGTGCAGACACAGCCAGTGTAGAGCCTGTTGCTGGAGACCACTGGAATATGGAAGAATGTAAAGTGTTTGAATGGTGGGAAGGAAAAGCATTCATGGAATTTGCAGAACAGCAATAGTTCCTCTTGCTCAGGAAAGAATAGGGTTATTTCCAAATCATTGCTGGTCCAAGCAGCTCCATCTGAAGACTTATAGATCCTGAGACTCTTTCTTCGTCAAACCAAGGATGTGGAGAATAGAGACAGCTCATGGAGCTCAACTGCCTTGCTAGTTACCAGTTCTCCAAAATGAAGACAAAAGTGTGTGGTTCTCTCCCTGTGTCTTATGTCCTCATCAAGGTGCTATATTAGAACTGTATTTTTGATGACAGGTCAGCAAAGCTGGTACACAAATCTCCAGCTCATGGTGCTGTTAGGGAAAATCTCCTGCTTACTTTAGTAATCATTTCCAAGTCAAAATAGCCATGAGAGTCTTAAGCAGCCAATGCCTCTGCTATCTATTGTAACCCAGCCTCATAATTTCAGCAAATGGCTCTTAAATGCAAATGGGCCAACAAGGCTTTTAGCCTATAATTTATTTCTAAGGCAGTTACTATTGTCTACCCAGGAGCTGTTAAAATTGTTTAAATTAGAAAAAACATATGCCTTTAAAAATGAAAACTAAGTAATCAGGAATAGTTGTCAAAATGCCTCCGGGCACCCAGCAGGGTCTTAAAGCAAAGGTAACTGGAGGAATAAGCATTTTAAAGTCGGTATCGGTGGGTTAGGTGGTGGTGCCTGGAGAAAATACCTGAGCATTAAAAGTAAACGAAGTCTCAGGGTAAGCCAGGCAAAACGGCAACACCTATAATCTCAGCACCTATAAAAGCTGAGATTTGACGATTGTGGCAAATCTGAGGCTAGCCTGGTCTACATAGTGAGCTCCAGACCAGACGGGGATATAGAGAAGA
>CABHPP010136463.1:11971-30547 GCA_902168425.1 Peromyscus attwateri | reverse complement strand
AGAAAGAAAGAAAGAAAGAAAGAAAGAAGGAAAGAGAGAGAGAGAGAGAGAGAGAGAGAGAGAGAGAGAAAGAAGGAAAGAAAGAAAGAAATCATTGTATGATCAGATTTTACTCTCACCTATTTTTAATTCATTCTACAAAGGAATAAATGATAATAATAAGTGAATTCCTCTGGTCCACCCATGTCAGCTAGGCTTCAGCAGCACATGGCTGAGCACTGGCTGTATTTACACTAAGGTACACCTAGGGAGTGATCTGTGTGTGTGTGTGTGTGTGTGTGTGTGTGTGTGTTAAGACAAAGAAGAAGAAGACAAATATTCACTTTTCTTCCAAAAGTTGACAATTAATGGAAAAGAGAGAGATCCCTTGATAAATAGAGCTATGTGCTGACAGACAACAAAAGAATTGGAAGTGTCCTTAGAGCAAGGTTTTGGTGTCAGCTGATCATAAGAAAAATAAGGAAAATGTAGGGAAACTTTAAATAACATCGAACATATTTTATTGAAAGTAATTAAATTAATCCTAAAAGAAAATCCTTTCTGGCATTTTGAAGTAAAAGTAGTTGTTTTATGAAAACATAGGGCTATAAGTGATAAGATAGGAAACCTCCTTTAATAGATCATAAAATCTGAATACTGGGTCTAATATCTACTATTTTGAGGGCCAAAGATCATACTTGTGAATGTGTAGTCTTTAAGGAATTATCTCTAAGAATATGGAATTGGCACCAAGAGATTATACATTAGCCTATGTGAATCTGGGAATTTGAGATTATGAGATCACAATCTCCTCTAGCTTTTTTTTTCCCCCCAGTAAGACCCAATTAAGGCTGAATTCATTCTTTTTTTTAATTAAGAAAATATTTTCATTCATTTTACACACGAATCAAAGATCCCCCTCTTCCCTCCTCCCACCCCACAGCCTCATATATACAGATCATATGTGGATACCACATAGTGTCAGATGTGGAACATCATCGTTTTTCATTTTCAAAATCATTCTTAAAAGGTGAAAAAAATTTATTTATTTATTCTTCTCTTGTACATTATGTTCTGACCACAGTTTCCCCTCCTTCCTCTCCTCCCAGTACCCTCCACCTCTTCTCTCCCCCAGATCCACTCCTTCATTTCCCTTCAGAAAAGAGCAGGTCTCCCACGGATATCAACCTGAACATGGCATAGCAAGTTACAATAAGCCTAGACACAAACCCTCATATCAAGGCTGGATGAGGCAACCTAGGAGGAGGAAAAGGGTCCCAAGAGCAGGTGAAAGAGTCAGAGACACCCGAACTCCCACTGTTAGGAGTCCCTCAAGAACACCAAAGTGCATAACTATAACACATATGTAGAGGACCTAGCATAGCCCCATGCAGGCTCGGTGATTGCTGCTTCAGTCTCTGTGAGCCTCTATGAGCCCTGCTTAGTTGATTCTGTGGGCTGCGTTCTCATGGTGTCCTAGACCCCTCTGGTGCCTACAATTCCACTCCATGAAAGATCATCTTTATGATAAACTTTAAATGGGATCATAAAGTACAAGATTTCTTGTGTTTAACATGGGCTTGTTGAATTAATCTTCCTTGCACTGTCACGTTATTTTGTATATTCTTATGTATATATCGTTTGTGTATATAACCCATAATAAGTAAAAATGTTATGAGTGGATCATAGGGGATGCTTTTATTCCCATTAATGAGCAAATTCTCTGAGACTTACTTGATGTTTCTGCACTGACTTTGACTTACATCCTAATGATATATGGAAATTCCCACTGTGTCATTCTTTGGTCAACATTTTATAATGTCTCTTATTTTCAAATGTGGATTTATTATAACTATTTAACATGGTGCTAAGCTACTCTGCTTCAATCTCAGTATTATTAAGTAAGTTAGCAATTTTTTTCTCTCATTGATCATCTGTGCATTCTCTTTAAAATAATCTATTCAGTCAGCACTCAGGAGACAGAGGCAGGTGAAGCTCTTTGAGTTTGAGTCCAGCCTGGTTTGCGTACTGAGTTCCAGGCCAGCCAGACCTTCATAGTAAGGCCTGGTCTCAAAATGAATAAAATAAAAAAAAATCTATCTATTCAGGTTTCCATTTTCATTTTGTCTTATTTGTCATTTAATCATAACAGTTCTTCATATATTCTAGCTGTTATACAGACATATATATAAAACATATTTATGTATATGCAAATTCTTCTTCTTGCTTTACCATTCCCTATAATGACGTTTTAGTTAATAGCTATTTTAAATTTTAATGCAGTTCATTAATCAATCTTTCATTTATTCTATACTTTATATTTTTATGTGTAGCAAAAATAAATCTTTGCCAGCTTCGAGCTTATAAAGGAAGTCTAACACATTTTTTTTCCAGAAGTTTTAGTGCTTTATGTAATCACATTTAGATTTACAGTCATTCTGGAATTGATTTTTGCATATGGAGTGAGGAATGTGTCAAGACTCAGCATTTTTTGATGTGAGTATCTGGTTGACTTACCATCAGTGACTGAAAGGACTCTTCTTTCCAAGACGTGTTAGTCATCTTTGGGATGAGTCAAGTGACTTTCTAAGAACAGACTCTCCTTCAGAGTCTCTATCTGCTTCCATAATTTATTAGTCTATCTTACAGTGTCACCACATGGCCTTAATTAGTATAGCTTTCTACAAAGTTTTGTATCTGGTGATAAAGTTCCTCCAGTTTTGTTTTTCTTTTGTGGACTTATGCATTCCTAGTCATCACATTCTTACATATATTTTAGAACGAGCTTAGTAATTTACAAGCACATTGTAGGATTTCCTTTAATTTATAGATCAATTTGGAGATAATTGGTATCGTTTCCATTCTAACGATAGTAATATAGAAAGCCTCATTCACTTCGAGGACTGTAATTTCTCTCAGTGTTTGAAGTTTTCTGCCTTGATATCTTATTCACGGGAGCTTATGATGGATCTTGACGACAAGGTAAATGGTATTTTATGAAAAACTTGCTTGCAATTAGATCTATCATTATCTAGAAATATATTTATATATTGAATTTGTGTTTAGATACTTCGGTAAATTGTTTTGATTCCATTTTAATCATTTTTGTGACTTTTGTATATACATAATTATGTTAGTATGAATGGTATGAATGGTGACTGTTTTTCTATTTTTTACTAAACTATGTGCATTTTCCTTTTCTTTGGTTTTTCTTTCCATACTGGAGCAAAGAGAGCTTTTTTTTTTTTTAACATTGTCTTACAATGTTGAATAGTTGATGGCAATGGCATTCCTCTGTTTTAAATTTTATTATGAAAGTCCGATAGATCAGTATTAATTTGTCTTAGTTTCTTTTCTGTTTCTGTGATAAAGTAACCTGTCAGTAGCAACTCAGAGAAGTAGGGATTTCATTCTCCTTTGCGTCTCCAGAGGGGCACAGTCCATCACTGTGGGAAGACACAGTGATAAGTAGGGAAGGTATGGTGTTGAGGCAGGAGCCTGGGGGGGCCACAGTGTATCCACAATCAGAAAGCAGAGAGCAGTGGATGCATGCTAAGCTCACCTCTCCATTTATACAGGTCCAGAATCCCAGCACAGAGCACAACACTACCCACAGTGGTGAGGCCTTACCACCACATCATTTAACCTAACCAAGATAATCCACCACAGGATAGCCCAGAAACTTACCTAACCTAGATAATACTTCACAACTATGTCCATAGCCTTATCTCCCAGGTAGTTGCTGATCCTGTCAAATTGATAACCATCACATAAACATTATTTATTTTAAAATATCTTTCATCTTAATTTATTGAATTAAAGTCCATATAGTAAAGAGTGTGTATACTAAATATTCATCCTAATTGATGTTTATTTATATAAACAATTTCATAGTCACTATGTTATCAAGATCTAGCACATTCTAAAGTTCCAGAAGACTCACATGTTGTTTGCTCTTACTCCTAGCTTAGTGACTGGATCAAACTAATACTGAGTAGTGAGGGATCTGACTGAAGGAATCCATATGCCATTTTCTGAGCACAGAAAATGTGGAGAAATGTGAAAGTGAAGTCCGCAGGTACCCAAAGGAAAACTACAGCCTCAGAGGTCACCCTTTCCTTTGGTGCTATTGAAACATCCGCATGCAGAGTATGGATGGCTGCTACATCATCCTGGAATGAGGGTGATCCTCATTCCTCCTCCGAAAACCAGAAGCACTGCTTCTTGTTTCTCATATAAGACATCAGTGAAGAACAAGTCATTTGTTAATTCTGTGGAATTCTCTATTATGTTGGTCGTTTTGGCTTCGGAACTTTCGCAGCAAAGTGAACGCCATGGTGTTGAGAGCACAAAGCAAGGGAATCCAGACTTGTGGTGCCGGAAGCAGAGAGTACAGCAGAGGGTGCGAAGGGCCCGTGCCAAGTCTCATTTCTGTCAATTTAGATGCCACTTCTTACCCTTTGTGAGCACTTCATAGTGAAATTATGTTATGAATTCATCAAAGAGTTGATCCACTCATTACCTTAGAGCTCTCATGACATAGTCATCTCTGGAAAGGACAGAAGAGACACACTTGCAGGTGTGTGTGCTTCATTAATCTCCTGGCCATTTCTTAATCTAATCAAGTTGAAAGTCAAAATGAACCATTATATATATGATGTATATGATATGATTATATACATCATATATACATAATCTATGATTACAATATCATATGATTATATATATTATATACATCAGATGTGGCATGTGCACTTGTAAGAGGCAGTGCAGACACAAGGGTTTACTGGCCTGTCAGGCTAGCCTACTTGGAAAACATTAGACCAACAAGAGACGCTGTTTTAGACAGAAGGTGGATGATGTCTGCAAAAGGACACCTGAGGTCCTGTGATCTCCACTTTACCCACATACATGTGCACTGTACCTCACATGAACCAAAAGCTCATGATATGTTCAACTTATGAGTATGTATTTATTTTGCCCCATGATTTTAGGACATTCAGTCTTCCTTAGTCCTGCTGCCTTTGGTCTTATGGTACAGCAAGGCACAATAGTGAGTAGTGCAAATGGGACACACTGCTTCCTAATGGCAGCTAGGAAGCAAAGAGAAAGACCAGAGGCCACGTTCCTAACACGCCCTCCCATTGCACACTGTCGCATAAGACATTTAACTTGGTCTCACCTCTTAAAGATCGTGTTACCTCCCAGCAGCACCATGGATGAGGAATCAAGCTTTTGACACATAGACCTTTGGGGAAAACGTATACAAATCATTGCAACAATTTGTAAATTTTCACACTGCACTCTTAGGCTGGTGGCACTTATTTGTGTATGATACTGAAAATTCCTGGTGACACGAGGATTCTTCATTTTGTTCCTGATCCAAAGCAAACATTTTAATATTTCACCACAATATATTAAAAATTCTCTGTTTACAAAGACTTTGTACCATGTGTATTTGTTGATTTATTGCTGCATAACAAAATACTTTAGACATTAATAGCTTCAAACAACAATGGGTTTGGGAGCATGTTTAGGTGTGATTCTGGTTTGAGTTTTGTGGTGCTGAAAATACAGTATCAACTAAAGCTGTACTCATGTGAAAGACTTCTTGGAGATGGATTACTGGCTCTCAAACTGGCTCACACATGGGCTGCAAGTTGATGCTGATGTGGACATTGGGCAGAGTCTTCTCATCTTTCCTGTAGGCTTCCTATAGGATTGTTTGCATATACTTACAATACAATAACAACCTGTGCTCAAGTGGACTACAAAAGGACAGCAGGGTAGAAATCAAAATGTTTTTATGTTAAACTTGACTCACATCTTCTCTTTCTACAATGGTCTGAGTGTACAGATCTACCTGACACAATGTGAGAACCCATGAATAAAATGTATGGGAAGTTGCTTTCTACTGAGCTCCTGAACCAAGCACCAGAAAATCAAGGCTTTAGAGTATGAAGCCACTCTTACTGGTGCTACAAAATCAAATTGAATATAGCAACAGAGCAGTTTTCCAAGAGCCAGAGAGTTGAAAGCAACCAATTGTAAGATGCCTAGCCAGCTCAGACCAGTGATACAGTCTCCTCTACTTCAACCTTATTAGTAAACAACTTCACAGTGACTCATTGATTTCTTGTTCCTTATTCCTGCTTCATACAACTCTTCTATGAAAATGACTTCAAGGTATTCCTAAGTAAAATAATGGATTAATCCAAGAAGGGAGGAACCATGGGATCTGAGTAACAATGGTGACCTGAGTAGTAACAATGATAATTTCAGTGACCTAGTCCACCAATAGTCAAGAGTTATAGAATATCTCTGTAAAAGTCCCAAAGAGCAGATAGTTTGATTAAGAAAGAGAATGAAGGGCTCCAGGAATTTGGTTAGTGATAAAAAGAAGTTTTATGTACGTAGACTATATTTATGAGATACTAGGTTGGATTTACACCATATAAAATAAGGGAGAAAGTGATATAGACACTACAAGATGGAGGAATTAATGAGACAGAATTTTCCAAATATTGACTGAAGCAAAAAGAGTGTACTTTTAGGCAATGGATAAAAGAAAACATCTACTGTACTGGATGCCTATTGGAGAATGTAATTGAATATGCTTCTTGGCTAAAGTGGACTACATTAAAAATAACTTTGGCATGCAGCAGGCAGAGGAGAGAGAAGTATTAATACTGTTGAAAAGGGGTCAAATATATAATTGTTGAAGACAGAGGTTCCTCTATACATTAAAATTTCAAATATATCAGAATATCTGAGATAAAGCAAATATGAAAAGGAGGGAAAAGGAGAATTATGTGACTTCAGTATTATCTCATGCCATGTAATCTACCCCATGTTTTCAAAAGTAAATAAATCAATGAACACAGCTGGTTCTGGTTTGCCTCAATGTCACTGTGATGAAACACTGACCGAAAGCAACGTGGGGAGGAGAGGGCTCATTCCATCTTGCAGGGGACAGTTCATCATTGGGGGAAGTCAAGGCAGGAATCCAGAGGCAGGAACTGATGTCGGGGCTATAGAAGACTGCTTCCCGACTTGCTTATGTGGCTTGCCCAGCTTGCTTTTTTACACCACCTAGGACAGTGGTTCTCAACCTTCCTAATGCTGTGACCCTTTAATACAGTTCCTCATATTGTGATGACCTCCATTCATGGCATTATTTTCGATGCTACTTCATAACTGTGATTTTCCTGCTGTTAAGGATGTAAATATTTTTGGAGATAGAAATTTGCCAAAGGGGTCACATCACACAGGTTGAGAACCACTGACCTGGGACCTCCTGCCCAGAAGTGGCACCACCAGTTGTAAGATGGTCCTCCCACACCAACCATTAATAAAGAAAATGCCCCACAGACTTGCCTACATGCCAATCTGATGGTGGTAATTCCTCAGCTGAAGTTCACCTTTCTTATGTGGCTCTAATTTGTGTTATGTTGATAAAAACTAGCCAGCATACAAATTGAAATACATTTTCTTGAGTTATGGGAATAGCCACTGGCTTATGTAAAGCAGAGGAAATGAGTCAAGAAATCCCATGTGTCTGTGGCCAGTCATTCCATTTCACCTTGACAGTAATGTCTAAATGCTCAGAATAGCCACTAACTATAGATAAAACACTGGTGACTCTGAAACTTCCCTGCATCCCTTCATTTATTTTGTTTCTTACATAAGCTTTTCAGAATCTTATTCTTCAAAGAAAGATTTGAATGGTCTGACTCATGATGGCTTTTGGAATTGATAAAGAGCAAAGCCCTGCTGGCCATAAGGAGAGTGAGCATGAAGGTTGGCAATTCTAAGCGATGCTTATCTGAGTGACAGATACCAATACCACAGACAAGTCGAATAAGAAACTGAAAGAAAAAATGCTGGTAATTTGATCTGTTTTCAGAATACAGACCACTGGAAATATCATGAACATGTTCCATAATGACTTACAGTCCAGAGCACTGTGATGGTGTGAGCATAGAAATCGTTAACAGCCAGATGTGTTGGGACAGCACGACAACATAGAACTACCTGGGGTAGGCTGACTTTTGTGCATGGATCTGTTAACAAGTCCAGAATTTATCAATAGTCAAAATGTTGATGGTGTCTGAAGAGAGTTTCAGCTTTTCTGGTGAAGCTAACCTTTAATGGTGATGCAAATCCATGATCTGTGGCTGAGCAGACTGTAACAGGCCACAGCCAAGTGAGGCAATGACGTCTCAGGGGCCATCAGCATGGCATAGGATAGGATTTGATGAAAGCTACATGCCTGTTTCAGGAAGGCATCCACGTTTGCTTGGAGGCTATGATTTTCTATTATTTTTACTATTATGAGAGATTTGTCATAGTATCTATCAATATACTAGCTTTCCACATCACTCCTGAAATTTGTATGAATGAGCGTCTTCCTTGGGGTAGCTAGGGCAGCACATTATTTGCCATCCAACCTTCAAGAATCAGCGTGCTTTAACATACATAACATACATTAAAGAACATCTTAGCTTTCTGTATGAAAGGGATTGAGAGTTGTTTTACCAAAGAAGCTTAGTCAACACACACAGAGGCCAGGGCAGGTCTATTAGCATCTCAGAGGATCAAGGGCTACAATAGGTTTAACTGAATAAAGCCACAAGGTACATTTCAGAAAACTGCTTGGAATGAAAATCAATTCTGTATTTGAACTGAATTCAAATAAATCTATCTGTGCATCTGCACTCCACACAATAGCCTAGGATTTCTACTAACTACTTGCAAGAAAGTCTTATTTAATTTTTTCCCCCCAGAATCACATGCACTTACCATTTGTGACAAACTGCAAAGTCTAGCCTAAGAGACTTAGAGAAAATTTTTTTAAGCCCAAAAGTCACAAATACTGATCTTCTATTTTTTTCCCCAGGTTCTATACAGGTACTATTACTAAAATTCTAGATTTATAAGTTTATTTATTGTCTTTAAAGGTGGTTTAAATAACTTGGTAGTAATAAATAAAATGTAGCATCAAATTAATCAGTCAAAGAGGCCAACACACCAAATATTGTTTTGTGTACATTTGGGTACATTGGGTATTGATGGAATAAAGACCATTTTAAGGGAAATTGAGGCATGTAATAAATTAGAATTAGTATTCAGTGTTAAAAAACATTTTTATTTTCTCTGAATCTTAAGATGGGACATGATAGTGAATATTGTCATGTTTGAAAGACACAATGCAGATGAAAGATTGATAAACTTAAAAGAGTCTACAAAAAGTAATAAGCCACTAGAAAAGGGGCGTAAGCAAGACATGTCATTATGAGGAAAACACAAGTTCATAGGAGCTGAATTTTATCCTTCAAGAATATATCTATTTGCTTCTCTAGTTTCAGGACAAAAACTTTATTATTCCTTATTTAAATAACAAAAGACAAATTATTCATTTTATTTATTATTTATATTTTAATTGATTTATTTGTGTGTCTGTGTGTTTGTGTGTATGTATGTATTTTGGGGGTTGTGCATTTAGAAGTCAGAGGACAACTTGTGGGTGTCAGTTCTCTCCTTCCTATGTGGGTTTTGTGGACTGAACTCACAAACTTGGGCTTGGTGAAAAACACTGTTACCCACTGAATCACCTTGTTAGCCCCTTTCTGTTTATTTTTAAAGCTAGTATACTAAGTAGTGAGCTTCATTATGATTTTTGTTTGTTTGTTTGTTTTGGTTTCTTTGAGACAGGGTTTCTCTGTGTAACTTCCCTGGCTGTCCTGGAACTCACTCTGTAGACCAGGCTGGCCTTGAACTAACAGACTTCTGCTTGCCTCTGCTTCTTGAGTGCTGGGATTAAAAGTGTGTGTAGTGATATATATTGTACCCTAATAAACTTGCCTGGGGATCAGAGGACAGAGCCAGCCACTAGATTAGACATAGAGGCCAGACAGTGGTGGCACACACACTTAATCCTATCACTCAGGAGGCAGAGATCCATCTGGATCTCTGTAAGTTCAAGGCCACACTGGAAACAGAGCCAGGAGTGGTGGTACACACCTTTAATCCCAGTACTGGGAAGCACACATGCCTTTAATCCCAGGAAGTGATATGGCTGGGTGGAGAAAGGTATATAAGGCATGAGGAAACAGGAACTAAAGCAGTTCACCTGAGACCATTTTGGGTGAGGACTTAGAGGCTTTTAGTCTGAGGAAACAGGATCGGCCGAGGAGTTGGCGAGGTGAGGTTGGCTGTGGCTTGCTCTGCTTCTCTGATCTTTCACCTTTCACTCCAATATCTGGCTCTGGGTTTTTTTTTTTTTTTTATTATTACAAGACTATTTAAGATTCAAACAATAGGCATGTGCCACCAGCACCCGGCTCATTATGGTATTTTAAGGTTCACAGGTCATTCATCATCTTATTCTTAGTCATGCTTTTATTTCCTTTTTAATGTTTATTTATTCCCCCACCCTCTGTGTGTGTGTGTGTTTGCATGTGTATGGTCCTATGGGCCATGATGCATGTGGAGGTCAGAGAACAACTGTTCTCAGTTGTTTCTTTTTCTCCACCATGTGGGTACCAGGGATCAAGCTTAGTTCATCAAGCTTGGTGCAGGTGCCTTTGCCTGCTGAGTCATCTCAAAGTTCTCCATGCTTTCTTCTTAGTCATACTTTTCCAATTGCCCTCACTTACCCACAATGTCCCCTTTGTTCTGGTCCCCTACATCTCTCTAAATACATACCCTTTGCATTCATGGAATGTGTATTCCATCGTTCTCACCTTTATACCTTTTTAATCTCTCTCTTAAGATCTCTTCTTCCTGATTCATAGTCTTCTTTCTATGTTCATCACACACACACACACACACACACACACACACACACACACATGCACACACACACAAGCACACATATCTATAAAAATTTAAATCTATGGTCTGCATATGAGATAATACACATAGTTTTTGTGTTTTTTTGAGTCTTATTTTGCTTAACATTATATGTTTTTATAAAATAGAATGGGAAGAATCCCTATGAAACTCATTCTCCAATGCCTGTATTACCCTGATACTTAACTCTGATGAAAATACATGAAGCAGGAATATTATAGATCACTTTTCCTGATGAACATAGAGTGAGTCTTCTTTCAGTGTGTAGACCCTGGTAGATTGACTACATTCCAGTGGATATTCCCACATCCAATAGTTAGCAGTGGCACAAGTGGACTTGATGGGTTATTAAAAATAAAAAGACAAGAAGTTGAGGGTTAGAGGGTTTGGTGGGTCTACGGAGATTTAGAAAAAGGACTGCAGTGTGAATTGATTGTGTGAAAAACTTAAAGAATTGATACACACACACACATACACACACACACACACACACACACACACACGCACACGCACACGCGCACACACACACACACACATATATATAAAAGATTATATACCATGGTCAAATTAGATTCATTTCAGGGATGTGAGTTTAGTTCTTTACACTAAAATCAACAAGTGTGAGTCATTACATGAATAGCCTTAAGGATAGAAATCACATGATCCTCTCAGTTGATACAGAGAAGCCTTCAACAAAGTTCAACATCTTTTGATGTGAAAAGCACTAAAGAAACCAGGAATAGAAGGGGTGCACCTCGGCATGATAAAGGTTGAGTTTGAAAAACCTGTAGCCCAAATCATAGTAAACAGGAAGACCCAAGAGTGTTACCTCCAAAACCTGGAATGAGGCAAGCTGCTCACTCTCTCTTCTTATTCATTGCAGATGACAAGATCCTATACTTGAAAGACTCTAAAGACACCATTAGAAAATTCTCGACCTGATGAACACTTGCAGCAATGTAACAGGACATAAAATCAATGTACAAAATCAGTAAGATTTCTGTATACTAGTAATGAATGAGTCAAGAAAGAAATCAGAGGGGGAAATCCCATTCACAATAGCTTAAACAATACCTAAGTATAAACCTAACCAAAGAGGTGTGGTACCTCTGCAAAGCAACGTCAAAATTCTGAAGAAAGAAATTAAAGAAGATACTAAAAGATGAAAACTTCTTCAGATAATAGGCAGAACTAATGTTGTGAAAATTGGCTACACTATTGAAAGCAAGCTACAGACTTCAGTGTAATCCCGATGAGAATTCCAATGACATTCTTCACAGAATTAGAAAAATAAAATAATCCTTAAAGTCATATGGAAGCACAAAAGGCCCTGAATTCTTAAAGCAACCCTCTTCGGTGGAGGAATCACAATAACCAATCTCAAATTATGTTATGAAGCACAGTGAAATAAGAAAAACAAAACAGCATGCTACTGGCACAGAAGCAGACATGTAGATCAACAGAATGAAATGCAAGATGCCAAAATAAACGTACACAGTTACCACCACTTCATTTTGTCAAATCTGATAGAAATATCCATTGGAGAAGAGACAGTCTCTCTAACAAGTGGTCCTGGAAAAACTGGATTTCCATACACAGAAGAATGAAACTAGACCCATGTCTCTTATCCTACATGAGAATCTATCAAATTGGATCAAAGACTTAATGTAAGGCCTGGAACTGTGAGACTTCTGGAGGAAAACACACATAAAATACTTCCAAATAGTGTAGTTGTATGTTTCTCCAGTCCACTCGGCCTGCAGAGTCCTGTGGCCCACTTATAAAACAATCATTCAGAAGCTTATATTAATTATACCTGCTTGGCCATTAGCTCAGGCTTATTATTGACTAGCTCTTACATTTAAATTAACCCTTATTAATTAATTCTTATCTATGTTTAGCCACGTGGCTTGGTACCTTTTCTCAGTTCTGCCTTGTCATCTTGCTTCCTCTGTGTCTGGCTGGTGACTCTTGACTCAGCCTTCCTCTTCCCAGAATTCTCCTCTCTGCTTATCCTGCCTATACCAAACTTCCTGTGTGGCTACTGGCCAATCAGCATTTTATTTATCAACCAAATCAGAGCAACGCATATTCACAGCATACAGAACAACATCCCACAGCAAAACAGACATTGATGAGGATTTTCTGAATAGGATTCCAAAAGTACAGGAAATAACCTTGAGAGTTGATAAGCAGGATTACACGAAACTAAGATACTGCTGCACAGAGAAGGACACAATCACTAGTCAAGTCTCAACCTTGCGGGGGTGGGGGGGGGTGGGGCGGCGCTTGCCAACTCTACAGCAAACAGTTGTTAATATCTTGGATAAATAAAAAATTGCAAAGACTTAACACCAAACCCCACAACATATCCAATCAGTAAATGAGCTAATGAACTGAATAGACAGTTCTCAAAAGGGAAATACAAATGGTCAGTAAAAACATGAAAGTGTTTGTCATCCTTAGCCATTAGGGAAAATGCAAATCAACTGCCTTTGGTAGTCTGAGTTAGCCCAGTCAGAACTGCTATCAGCAAGAAAATAAGTACCAAATGTTGATGAAGATGCTTTGAAAAAGGGGAACCCATACACACTAGTGGTAGGAATGCCAATGGAGTTAGATACTATTGAAACCAGAATGGTGGTTCCTAAAAAAATCCAAAATGCAACTACCACACCAAGTCCCTGAGGTATGCACCCATACAACTCTAACCCAATACACCATGGAAATTCTTGCATGTTCATGTTATCCAGGAAATGGAACAGCCCAGATATCCATCAACAGATAAGGATAAAGATAATATGGTACATATACACAGTGTACCTAGAAAGAAAAGTGAACTTCTTTTTGCCGTCAAGAAAACTTCCTTTTGCAACAGACAGAGACCATGACAGAAAACTATAATCAATCAAAATGTAGAGTCGTAGAGCCCAGTCCCCAGTGGGTGTATCTACAAAACACTCCAGCACCTAATGCTCAGAAAACATTGCAGAAGAGAGGGTGGGAAGATTCTAAGAGCTGGAGGATCGTGAAGTTCGCAATGAGATTGCGTCTCCTAGTAACACAAGAAGCTATACCCATAAAGTTTCAGCAACGTGACTTCCCAAATGTGAGCTGAACAAAGATGACACCAATGGGCATGCCAAACTAGATGGGAAAAGCCCAGGAGGCCCAAGCCCTACATAAAGAACTATAGGCAACTAAGGAAAGCTGGGAATAGGAGAGATGGTCCTCTCCAGGGAAGAGCACATCAATTGGCTGTCCAGTGCCAAATGATTATCCCTGAAAATTTACACACAAATAGCAGTATATGGATGCAAGAGGTTATATTTAAGAATGTATGTATATGCAAATACACAAATGCAAACAATAATAGTAAAAAAGGAGGCCATGAATTTGAAGGAGAATGGGGTGGAGTATATGCAAGGGTTTGGAGGAAGAAAAGTTGTAACTGAATTATAATCTTAAAAATAAGCTGCAACAAGAAAGAGAAAAGTGAAAACCATGGCAGACACAGGGAAATGAATGAAACTGGAAATCATTATATTATGCAAAGTAAGCTGTGCTCAGAAAGACAGACACTGTAGCCAGAAGTTTCTGTCCTGCCCAGTCCCACAGCCTCTCAGTCCCAAATAAACACACAGAGGCTTATATTAATTACCAACTGTTTGGTCTATGGCTCGGGCTTCTTGCTAGCCAGCTCTTACAACTTAATTCAACCCATTCCTATTAATCTATGTTTTGCCACGTGGCTTTGTCACATTACCTGTTCTCTCACATCTTACTTCTCCTGGTGGTGGCTCAGAAAGTCTGCCCTGACTCTGCCTTTCTTCTCTCTCTGTCTCTCTTAGATTTCCTACCTGGCTCCATTCTGCCCTGCCATAGGCCAATGCAGCTTTATTTATTAACCAATGGGAGCAACACATAGTCATAGCATATAGAAAGACATCACACAGCAAGATATTGCATGTTTACTCTCATATTCAGAACCCAAATTTAAAATTATATATCTCTGTGTGTCTTTGTGTGTATGTGGGTATGTGGTATGTGTGTGTGTGTGTGTGTGTGTGTGTGTGTGTGTGTGTTTAGGTTATAAAGCTGGATAAGGGGTCATGAGAAGGGAGGAAAGATCTTAAGGGTGGTGTGAGGGAATAGAGTGGAACCTAGAATTCAAGTAATAAGAAAGTATAAGGAAGACTAACTAGGGGGAGAAAGGGAAACATTCTGAGGGGTGCAGGGTATAAGGGAAGGGAATGGAGGAAGGGAACAGATGATAACAAGTTGTAATGACAAGTATGCCACAATGAAGCCCATTACCTCAGTATTAACCTAAAAATCAATTTGAAAAGAAACACACCAAGTACATGTGTGTCAATTTGTTTGCATACCTACACAATACACATTTATATAAACATACGTGTAATTTTTGAAATTTTATAGTCATAAATAATCTGTTTTCTTCTTACCTTACCTTGCTTTATATTTTAAAATTTACTTTTATTCATGTGCATGTGTGTACATCTGTGTGAGTGTATGCCACATGAATGCAGGTACCCAACGACGCCAGAAGAGGGCAGGCATTGGGCACTTTGAATCTGGAGTGGGTACTGGGAACTGAACTAGCATTCTCTGTGATAGCAGGAAGTGCTCTTAATCACTCAGCCATCCCCCCAGCCCCGGATTTAAAAAAAAAAGTGTTAGGTATAAAACCCAAGGCCTACATGCATACTAGACAAGTATTCTACTATGGAGCTAACCCTAATACGTCCTTGAATTATTTTTATGGTAATGACTTTGGATCCATCTGACTTCAATTAGTATCTGTAGCTTCCCCTCATTATTTAGGCCCCATTTGTTTATTACTCTGCAATTTCTCATGATCTCCTATCTGTTGCTCTAAATTAATGTTCTCTTGTTACATTTCTGTCATATACAATGCTGTTTTCCCCCTCCAACTTAACACAAGCTAGAGTCATCTGGGAAGAAGGAACTTCAGTTGAGGAATGGTCTACATCAGGTTGGTCTGTAGGTAAGTCTGCGAAGGTATTTTTTTGATTAATGCTTGGTGTGGGATGGACCAGCCTGCTGTGGGTGGTTCTTGACTGTATAAGAAAGGTAGCTGAGCAAGCCAGGAGTAGGAAGCCAATGAGCAGCATTCTTCTATGATCTCTGCTTCAGCTCCTGCCTTCAGGGTCCTGCCTTTGATGATGGAGTGTAAGCAATAAGCCAAATAAACTCTCTACCCTTCAAGTTGGCTTTGCTCAGTGTTTTATCACATAAGTAGAAAGCAAGCTAGGACATATACTAATGTGGTCACGCTGCAAACTTGTTAAGTGAGATGTGCTATAAAGGGTGTGGTAGCAGAAAACATGGGAAGAAATAAACCATGTCTTTCCACTTTAAGGTAAATCTCAACAAAAATGTTTGCATGTAATTCATTTATGGAGGATGAGTGGTTATGTACACAAACATCCCTTTACCCCCCCCCCCCCCGTGTTTTAAATATGTAGCAAATCAATAGGTTTGATAGAGAGATATTTGGAGGTTTGAGAAATAAATTGAAGTTGTATTTTTTATGAACAAAAAATGAGGCTTAAGCAGTTATTCATCCCTCAGATGAAAAACAATCTCCTAGAAAATCGACATGGGTATCTGACACCATAATGGACTTGCAACCACCCAGAAATATAGCTCTGATTTGCTATGTATCAAAAGTCTCTTGGGATTACATCCACAGTTTTTAAATTTATGAGGATAATACAGCAAAACGGAGCATCTGTCAGATTGTTGTAAACTATTGGCTTGAGGTAGTTCATATTTCAACATAGGATTACAACACATTTCTTTCGATGATGTCACATCTTTATGAAACTGGTTATCATTGATCGCTGTGATGAAAATCAATAAAGAGCAGGAAATGAGGTGGCAGTGGCCAGTCTCATTCTCGGGTCTGGAAGCCCACAGTCACTTAGGTGTCTAGAAATTTGAAAACTGTGGTTGTTTAAAAGTTAAACAAAGTAGTAATTTTCTCTTAATTTGTTGGTGTTTTTATGTTTTTGAAAGGCGACTACATTCTTAAGTCATGAATTATTAAGATTTCGTTTTTGGCATGGCTAAATCTTAAAACAGCTTAGAATTGGCATGGGGCTGTCCAATGCAGTAAAAGTATTACTGGTGATCTGAGGGTCTGTGAACCAAGGAAGTTCGGAACCCTCTAAATCAGTGTTTGCTTTCTGAAGTTGGTGAATCTTTAAGTCTGTTGTTTTCTCTCTATAAACAATAAAGGAAAAAAGTGACACTCTCAGAAATTTATTTGATTTGTCTACACATGAACACACACACAATAACTGGGTTTGTGGCTAAATCCCCCAGTTTCTTAGTTCTTCAGTCTTTAATCCAACAGTGAACTCAAAAACAGTTGAGTAGCAGATGAGTCTATTCACCATTAATTACTACTTGTAGAATGATATTTGAGGCTACACTTTGATAGACATGGAATTAAAAAAAAAACCCTTGAAGGAACCTTCTAGCCATAGAGTTCTGAGAAGCCCAGGGTATAGGAGATGCAGAGAGCCAGTTCATTCCACTTGGTGAAGGAACTGAAGCATGACAGTGTGAAATATGATTCTTGAATCAGCCCAACAGTGTGATATTTATCTTTAGCCACATATTCCCTGAAGGATTGTTAAAATGACCTTGAATCTTTGGCAATATCTAGCAAGTTATAAACTACCTGTCCTTTGACTTCCAACAAAAGAGAATTCATTCTTCAATGTGTAACTCAATGTCTTGTGCCTTCCTAAGTCTTTCCTTGGTGTTCTGTATTCAACTCTTCAGGCTTGTATTTATGAATCCATTTATATCACTATTATGGTCAATTGTTCTAATGAGCCCAGTAATCTTTTTTTTAATCTCTTTTTATTTTTAAAGATTTATTTATTTTGTATACAATTTTCTGTCTGCATGTATATTTATAGGACAGAAGAGGGTGCCAGATCTCATTACAGATGGTTGTGAGCCACCATGTGGTTGGTGGGTATTGAACTCAGGACCTCTAGGAGAACAACCAGTGCTCTTAACCACAGAGCCATCTCTCTAGCCCGAGTCCAGTAATCTTAAGAATGGCCCAAACCTTCTTCTTTGATGGAAAACACATACCAATAGACTTTGACTGTTGTCCATTATAGCATGTGTTAATCTTATGAGATTCACAGGAAAGGATAGCCCATAACCCAATGGTGTCAATAGATGAGGCCATACCTGGTTTGGCCTTCCTCAAATTGGAGAGAAACCAATATCTGAGCCTCTGTGTTAGGCACTAGCAGAACACTGTGTGCTCCAACATGTCAGTCAGGTAAGGTCTATTGTCGTTGGGTTGCACTAACGTTCTTGTATTGAAGTTGGAAGGCTAGGGGTGGCCTGACCTTGTTGATTCACTTCACTGAAAACCTACTGCGGCTGTCTGTGACATTAACAATACAGTATAAAATCCCCCCTATGGCTGTGCACTGAATACTATTTATTTCTATCCCCCATTCGATTATTCCTTTGGCACTAATCATATGCCAACTCCTTCAGATACTTTAGTGAAGAAAATTAAGATTCCCTTTACTCATGGGGCTAATATCTGAACATGAAGACAAAATAAACAGTAAGTTATAATCTAAACATGTGGAATAAATAACAAGTTCAGACTGAGAGAGAGAGAGAGAGAGAGAGAGAGAGAGAGAGAGAGAGAGAGAG
>CABHPP010136463.1:0-11961 GCA_902168425.1 Peromyscus attwateri | reverse complement strand
AGAGAGAGAGAGAGAGAGAGAGAGAGAGAGAGAGAGAGAGAGAGAGACAGAGACAGAGACACAGAGACAGAAGAGAGAAAAAGAGACAGACAGACACAGAGACAGACACAGACAATGAAACCTGAAAAAGTGGGAGAGGACAGTACTAGCCAGAAGCTGGCAATTGTGTGTGTCAACAAGACAGGGGCAGTAATTGTTTTTCTATGTAGATCAGATGTAACTTCAGCTTTGTTGGCCATAGAATCTCAGAAACAAGGGTGTACACTGTCCATGGTACAAAGGGAGCCACAGACAACTTTAAGTGAATCTGCTTGGCTGTGCTTTAATCAAACTTTTTTTTTTACAAAAATAAGCTCCTGAACCTATACAAATTTTACAAAATATATACAAAAATTTGACCCCTGAACCATGATGTATTGGCTGCTGGACTGCAGTATTAAAGTAGTAAATTCTCTTTGGGGGATGTCTCTCTGAGAAAAAGGATTTGAGAATATCACTGAAAGATATTTCATGCTGCCTTTCTGGGACTACACTGCATTCTTACTGGGCTTCATTGTGCTTGTAATCAGCATCAAGCTTGGTCCTATTTTTGGCCTTGACATTAGCTGGTCTCACTTCTATGTCTACCTGCAATGCTTCCTCTAGATTATGGATTTCCCTCTTCATGTAGTTCTCAAGTTGCATGTCACCAAGCAAAATGTCATCTTACATGACATTCCTGACAACAACACCCAAACTACTGTCCCCAACTCAAATTTCTATTGGTCCCATTGCCCAGTATGGTCTTGATTGTGACATTACCACCATGTAAGCAGGTTTCCTTTGTGCTTTGGTTTTCTCTCTCAGAAGTTTCATGAAAATAGCCAACAAGAATCTTGTCTAAGTCTCCAAGCTCTGCTCAGAAAATAAAAGTGTAGTGTCTAGTCGATATTCCATAAATAGCTATTAGATGGATGAGAGTGAATGACATTTCTGAAGAGCCAGCCAGCATTCAGTTAACAACAGTGTTTTGTTACTACAAAAGTTATAACTAAGTTCTGAATTGTCCAAGGAAGCTAGAAATCCACATGTTTATGTTAAATTTCTAAGTTAAAAAAGTTAATCCAAAAGTATATTTTTCTGTCAAATGCAGTATTTCTACAAGCTGCTTACCTGGGACATGTCATGTATACTTTCAGGGACACACAGAGTTTCTTCTGTGCTTCATGATGAAAGGTGACTTTTGCTGTTTTAATATTTCTTCATGCATACAGTATACTTTGATCATAATGGTTCTACTTCTTCAATTCCACCCAGATCCTTCTCTCACTCCCTATCCATCCAACTTCATAGTCTTTTACTCTCCTTCCCTCCACCAAAAAAAAAAAAAATCAACCAAACAAAACAAGGAGGTCACAGTAAACAAAAAGTGCACGAGGGTGCAGAGAGACACAAAATGCACGCACGCTGGCAAGCACAGCACAACACAACAAAACCTACAATGGAGGCTGTGTTTGCCAACTACTTTTGGGCCTGCGGCCTGCTCGGGTGAGTTATTGCTATCTCTAATGACACTGCATTGATGAAATCTGATTCCCCTTCCCAGAAGGTATCAACTGCAGATAGATTCTTGACTAGAGAACTTTCTGTCCACTTCCCCTTCTCCATGCTGGGAACCTGTCTGACTTAAACCTGTGCCAGCCTCGTGCATGCTGCCACAGTCTCTGTGAGGTGATGTGTGTCTGAAAGACATTGTTTCCTTGGGGTCATCCACCACCTCTGGCTCTCACAATCTTCCTGCCTGCTCTTTCCCATAGATCCCTGACTGTTAAGTGGAGTGGTTTGATAAATAGATCCAATTTAGAGCTGAGTGCTTCAAAGTGTTTCACTCTCTGTACATCATCCAGTTATGGGTCTCTGTGTTAATTACTATCTACTACAAGGATAAGCTTATCCTATGAGGGTTCAGTGATGCTCTTATCTATGAGTATAACAATATGGCATTAGGAGTCATGTTATTGCTTTGTTCCTTTAGTAGAATAACAGTAGTGAGTAGAAATGTGACGTTAGATGACAAAGGGCCATAGCTAGTTAGTGGCACCATACTTCTTCCCTTCAGACATATACTTTTGTACTTAAAAGAACTACATAGATCAAAGCTATGTTTTGTTCTACAAGTAATATGTTTCATCAAGGTAAAATATTCACATACCTGGTGAATAAACTTTGGGAACTGATGTCAGCTCACAGGATTTCTTTTTACTGGCAATGCCTGGTTGTTTTTACTACAGCAGGGTGGAATTCCTGTCTATGAACTCTTGAGCTATGTGGCATAATTTTAAAGTACTATGGAAGTAAGAAAAGACTGTATCTTATTGATTCAGTAATGTACCTCTGAGCATTGTGCTTATTTTTTGGCAGATATTCAATAAATATGTATTGTTTTAATAAATGAATAGGGTCTACATTGACAATGATATGTGGAAAATGTGAGTAAACTAAAATAAAACTATTTTGTGTAATTTTGTTTTATTGGAGAAACAATTTTACTCAAGCCAGAAATGTTGAAAATCTAATATTTTAATGCAAATTCAATATATATTATAATAGTTGAATCTGTAATGAATGAAAACATACAATGACCCAAGGATCCCAATCCTGAATGTGCTATAAAGTGCTAATCACAGTATTTATTGTGATGTTTACTGAATACCAAGATTTTATACTTATTATTAATGTGCATGTTAAAAAGAAAGTAATGCTTTATCTCCCATTTTTTGGTTACAATTTATATTCCTGTTGAGAGTCACATGGGTACTGAAGGGCCATATCAGGGCTAGTCTAGTCAGGTTCTCTTCAACTTCTTTGAGCATGGCTGATATTTCAGAGAAATTAAACAGTGAAAGCCCAGCTCTGAGAGTGTTGGTAGTAAGATAATCTCTTTCACTTCCTAGTTCCTGTAAAAGCATGTTTATATTGGTTAAGAGCAATTATCAAAGGCCTGCCTATCTATTAAACAGTTAACAGATGTTACCATGTAAATGAAAACACCCTGTTTTGCTCCTTGGTACCATTCTGTCTTTACCATTTGCTTAGTTCTCTTGGGTCATTTACATATCAATATTTCCAGAGTTATAGCAGTAGGTCTGACATCATCTGGAGTATAAATCTTCCTTCCATGCTGCTCTGCCTCTGTGACTGATGCCTATATTGTGGCACAGCTGATAATATTGAGAAACTGGAGTTTCTTTTTCTCTATCAGTGATTTTATCTGCCAGTTCTTAAAATGGTGACACAGGGAAATGAGAATTAAATTGTTTTTGTCAAAGCACAAGGCCTTTAGAAGTGAATAAAAATAAACCAGCCAGCATTACAGTCTCTTGAGCACTTTATTTGTTATAAAGACAAATCCATAGCACACAATGGCACCTTCTTACTTCCAACATCCAGGATTACAAACAATTAGCTCATAAAATGGTCTCAGCTTTTTAATGTGTTGTTTTAGATATTATTGAAACCTTATAAAAACAAGACTCGCTACAAACAGGATTGGTGTTCAATGTATATTAAATGAGGTCAGATAATTAAATTCAAAATAATTTATAAATATTCAGATAAGAAAATTGAAATTACAAAAGCATATTTTGGTCAACATTAAACTGAATTACAACTGTGTGTGGTTAATGCTTATCTACACAGCTAAGTTTTTGTTAAAATACAGTTTTAGTTATCAAATAGTCTGCTTCATTCTCCAGTACAATCACCTACTTCATTGGTAACACTCAGTACACAATTCATCCAGAAACCACCCATTTTACTCTAGTCCAGCTGGAATGCACACACTTCTGTCTCAAAGATGCAGCCCACAAAGTGCCATCATCCCCTGGCTACAAAATAAAATACAATATTTAAAGGTAAAAACTCAGAGAACTTCGGAAATGGTAACCCATTCTCTCTGTGTTCATGAAAATAGGCAATCCAATTTGAAAGTTTTTGAACCAATGTAAACTCTAGAAAACTCATGGTGAAGTATGGGAATAAGGACTCTGCACTAATATAGTGCATAACAATACAGTGTCAGACTCGCCATTTACAGTAAATGCCTTGATTGGACTTTCCCGTGGATTGTCAATATGCGGCTGAAGATCAAGTTTACTCAAGTCTGTGGGAAATCCTTCATGTTTTCTTCCTCTCATTTTCAAACGGGAAGAGAAGGGTTTTCAGGCCTCTTGGGAAAACCAAAAAAGTAAAACACTCACACCCACAAACAACTCGAAAACTAAATGGCAGACCCAGTAATCCTTGACTCCATGTCCAAATGAAGTTGGGGCACTATTACTTTTGCAGTATTTGTATTCTGCCCAATGTATCACATCATGAGATTCCTCAAAGAACTGAGAAGTCTGAGAGCTACAAAAGAGAAAGCATTTAAGGCAGCAGTTGATGTCTACATTTGGATTCCTTTTTCAAGTTACATGTCCAAGTCCCCATCGTAGGCCAAGGTCAGTGGCTTCTGATGGCGAGGTGTGCTTTGATGTGGTTTTGGCTTCTTGCTGCAAAGGGAAAAGAGGTCTTCAGATAAAGGTTATAGAGCTTTTCTTCAGCTGCCAAAGACAATCTTGAAGACTGGGAGTTCAAATGGGAAAATTACAAATGACTCATTTACCAGTAAGTATGGGTTTTCTCTTTTGACTAAGTCATGTGACTCTTATCCATGGAGATGCAGTTGGCAGGAAGTTTTATCATTGTGTGAACATCATAGCTCATGCTGTCCCAATCTAAGCTGACTCCAGCTTCACTGGGCCCATAGTATAGGAGTAGATGTAGCCAGCATGATTAGAAAGTGCAGTTTTTGGTGTATGCCTGTATTCCTCAATTTAGCTCTTTTAAAATACAAGCCACCATCTTTTCAAAATCTAAAAAAATGGTTTAGTGGATCGAGCAGCTTAGGAGAAGAGCCATTTTCTGTATTTGTTCTTTCCTGCACACAGGAAGGTAGACATCTGCTGCTCACTAATTCCTAAGCTACCATGACCTCCGCATCCCAGATGTTTAACATTTTAAGCAGCTGGAGCAGCCAGACTCCTGTGTCTTGCTCTGGCCTTGTTTTTAAGCAAACGTATTTCTGCTTTGGCCTGAAAACTGATATTTTTTTGGCCACCAACCCACTGTAATTTAAGAGTACAAGTTTACCAGTTCTCTGCAAAACCATCCTCACCTGGGCCTGTGAATGACAACTTTTTTCATGTCGAGGAAGGCTGCTTTTTCCTACTCATGAAGAACCTGATGTGCCAAATTCACATGGATAGCCACCATGTATTTCCATTCTTGTTTTTTATACATGAAATTTTTGTCATGTACTCCTCTTCTCCACACAGACCCCCTTCTCCACAGAGCCTGGCTCTGCCATGTCTTCAGAGGCTAGCTCTCTTCTGCTCTGTCCTCATCAGGGACCTTTCTTTCTTTCTTTCTTTCTTTCTTTCTTTCTTTCTTTCTTTCTCTCTCTCTCTCTCTCTCTCTCTCTCTCTCTCTCTCTCTCTCTCCCTCCCTCTCTCCCTCCCTCCCTCCCTCCCTCCTGCTCTTAGATTGCTATGGCATGTAGTACATAGTAGCATCTGTTATTTATTTTTATTCAGTGCAGACTGAGTGCCAAGTCTGTGCCAAGCATTTTATATTTATTCTTTCAATAAGTCCCAGAACCTGAGAGCAAGGTCCTTCTTAGAAGCAACATTCTCTTCTGCTTGGAAAAATGAGTTGAATTTTATATCCAGGCCGAATTTAAATGAAAACGAAACATTGTAGTTTATAAAAGGCCGTGGTAGCGTTTACTACTGTGTCATCTGCTGTCAGCACTCTCTGTCCTGGGAGCATCGTCATCACTGAGCAGTGTCCCCGTCCCCTCCTGTGTTCCCTGGCAACTGCTAAGCAACCTTCTGCCTCCACACGTCTCTCGATCGCATCTCTCGATCCTGGATATCTCACACAAATGGAGCCCTACCAGCTGTGGCCCTTCGTGTCTAGCTCCTTTCACCCTATGGTCAGAGTGGTGAATTTCCTGTTACCTGAATTAATTATAGTATGAAGAGGTTGGCAGAACCAGGTGGAGGAAGGATTTCCTAATCTGAAATGCCCAAGGTCTAATCAAAGAGCAAAATTAACTTTTCTGACTGATGTCTGAAGCAAGCCATCTAAGCTAAGAAGATAAAAACGACCTCTAAAACTTTACTGAATGGAACCATACATCCTTTCAGGGGCCTTCACCCAGAACCTGCCATGCAGCAGGCTCCCCCTGAAGATTTGCTGGGTGCTGGGCAAGGGCTGCAGGCAAACATCTTCCAGGTAGAGAAGCTGATGGGAAGCAGCAACTTGATTTAGAATCCTCCTCAGAGAGAGCCTAAGCTTCGATATCCCGCCTTTCAGGCTCTCTCCAGTTCTCAGAGGGGTACTGCACAATTACTTGACTAGCATCCAATTTAATTTTATCCATTTGAATCATTGGTATATTCCAGAGGCTTTATTTGTAGCTCGGTGGAGCTTCTAACATGGATAATAAACCTGGCTTGAAACAGGGTCCTTGACATGCTGACCCATGCATTTAAAGGTAGTTAAAAAACAAAACAAAACAAAACAAACAAACAAACAAAAAAAAAAAACAGAGGAGAGGTTGGGACCTCCTGGAAGTGACACCTTGTATATCTACCTTAGTGAGTGTCAAGAATTTCTTCTGAAGTAGTGGTAAAGATGTCCCCATGTCCCTACTATGTGTGAAAGAACAGGGAATAAACAAAGGGTTGGGAATTGTAGATCCTACAGTTCCTGGCAGTCTGCCCTTGTTTTGCATGTGCTATATGTTCCTAGGTGAGGAAAAATGAGAGCTGGGGACCTGGGGAGTGAAGGCAAGGGACAGCAATGGCTAGATTTGTATGAGGAGATAAAATCATTGCCTGGGAGACATGTAAACTTGGCTCGGCTCTGCGAGTGGGGCCTGGAAAATTCTGCTCAGAATGTGCACAGATGTTTTCATGTCTGCTTCGCTATGTAGATTTATGAGCACAGTTTCCACCTCTGAGACAATGGAGGACTGGAGACCTTGGTGGGCCATGCATGGCACAGAGTCACCGAGATTAGGACTTCATTCACTGTGACTCACTGTGAACACTGTGAGCCCAAAGGTCTCAAGTATGAATTTGTAAGATCTGAGAACCTTTGAATATTTTAAACAAATGAAATCCCTCCCTAATGGTAATCTGGGAACTCTGGAGTACAGGTCCCTGTGCAGCTGTGGTGAACAAAAACTTCCAAGCCAGTTAAAAAGCCTCCTAAAAGGGAGGGTGTGCATGGCCTCCTTGTGAAAAACCATCAGCTAAGAGGCCTGTCTTTGGAGTTCTGGGCCCCCTTTTCCTCTGCTGGATTGGAACACGTGCTTTTTAAGATAAATGTTTCTTATTTTTTTTCCTCCCTAAACTCTGGTGTTACAAAAGCATAATCACTCTTCTCCATCAAGTGAAGTAAGGGACCACAAAGGCCTGCACACAGGCCACAACCGCCACTGCCAGTACCCAGCCAGCATCTACACCGGGCATGTCATTCTCCTGTTGAGCCTGACAGAGTGCTCTGGACAGCCACTACTGCTGGCAGAGTCACACAAAGCCTAAGACCATGCTCCTGTCCCGGCTGTGAGAGATCGTTGAAGACAAATTGGAAAGTGACCTCTTTTGAGTACATCTGCATTTTAGCAAAGGGTAAGAATGCATTCAGCCAGGAAAGGGGGCTGCCAGGTAAGCCAGTGACACTTCTAAGTGCCTTGGAGTGCAACCCACAAGGAACACTCCTAAGTTAGCTGAGGTTGCATAGTTTGATGGAAGCAGGGAACATTTTTGTTTGTTTGTTTGTTTGGAGAGCTATCTGTGAGACACAAGCCTCTGGAAGCCAGGGCAACACTCTTAATCATGGATGGAGGGTCTGTTACCAAAATGTGTTGCCAGAATGGACATAGTTATCTAGAGTGTCTTCCAGGCACTATGTCCAGGTTAACCACAAGCTCATCTAGTGTGTGGCTTCAGCAAATCATTCCCAGGGAAACCTGAGCTGGGGAGCCTTTCAAAATCCCCAGTACTAATGGATGCTCAGAAGGCCATTGTGGAAAGGAAATGCTTAGGGAGACTGTTTTTCTGCTTTTCTAAAAAGTCCTTACATGTTTTATTATAAGTTGCTTTCATTTAAAGTATATGTCTAAACCCTGATATATTGCAGGAATTCTCCTATCATAAACATTTTATTATGGTGGAAAATATAACATGTCCAAACTGTCATCTTTTAATGCTCCTACAACCATTTAATAGAATGAGCTGTTGTGAAACATGCATTTGAGTGTCTGTACATGGCTCTTAGAGGTAATGAAGGACATGTCTCTCCAGGGCTGTGGTTCACTTTACCTGTAGAAATGTAGGATCTTGAAGGTGGAAACCGACAGTATCATATTGCATGTAAAAACCCTGCAGGCTTACTCAAGCGGGAGAACTTGTAGAAGAAGCCTGCACTTTGGGCTTAGCCAAATACAGAGCTGATTCTCCAAGCCAGGTGACCACAGAAACAGTATTTCAGTTAACTGCTCTTTAAACTGGAGTGACAACCACAGGGATTAACAAAAACAGTTTCTGTGCAGTATTTCTGCACCTAACATACAAACAATTGACTTTTACTCATCCACAAACCCTAAAATCTTAAAAAAATCTTTATATTAATCAAATTATTTATTTATTCACTTATCCAGATGTTCAATAAATAATGATCCAATCTGTGGTGTAAAAGAATCCATAAAACATAGTCAACAAAGTCTCCCCCTAAAGTCTTTGGGGTTCTATAAA
The DNA here is from genome assembly GCA_902168425.1 of Peromyscus attwateri. Classification (NCBI taxonomy): domain Eukaryota; kingdom Metazoa; phylum Chordata; class Mammalia; order Rodentia; family Cricetidae; genus Peromyscus; species Peromyscus attwateri. Next base: position 3,115 of record CABHPP010136463.1, on the reverse strand, counting down.
GAGTTAAAAGATACCTACGCAAACAGCTACACTGTCGGCGGGAAGTCAGTGCCGCAGGGGAGGAGACACGGACAAGCTGTTCCCGGCTCTTTGAGAAGGACATAGGTTGGCATCTGAGTTTTACTGGAAGCGTGGGTGGAATGCCAATAACTGGCTGTGAAAACTTCCTTTGTGTTAAAGGGGTCATGAGGATTAGACCATGAGAAATACCTTTGCTATACGGAAAGGTTTTGTTCCGTGGAGATTGTGAATAAACACACAGGATGTACACAATGGCCCGAGAAATGTGAACGGACCGAGTCGGCTGTTGGGATAAAGCATCTGAAACAGCAACACAGATTCACAGACGAGCTATGTTTCAACCATGTGTGTGGAAATGGATATGGGAAAGAGGAAAGAATACACCTGATTGCAAATGGAAGAACTGATGGGATTGCCAAGTGGCAGATGTGAAAGTCCACGTGAATGCTGCATAAAACCATTCCTACCATGGAACGAGAGACATCAGTACTTAGAGCTAAATATTAATATGTAGCATAGGCTTTGGGACTTGGTATATGACTAAGCTTATTAATTAAATACTTGAGTGAATTTTTTTTATTTCATCTAAATAGAAAAAAATATGTAAGTTGGTCATTTTAAAAGACACTTTTCTCTGTGAGACAATAAAAGACAAATGATCTGGGTCCACACAGCACAAGTGAGCTTCTCCAGGGTCCACGGACTAGCAGGAGATGAAATTGAGGGTTGGTTGGGTTTGGTCATGAAAGACTTTAGGCATTCAGCTAGACAATGAGACATAACCTTGACTGCATCAGTAAAATGAGACATTACTAATGGTGTAAGGAAGAGAGGTGGTGATCACCGGAGATGTATTTTAGGAAGACTAATGTGGCCACAGGATAAAGGAGAAACGGTGTGTAAGTCCAAATGTGGGTCTTTTATGCCATATAAGTTGGTCACTGTAAATATCAGGGAGGAATTCCACTGGTATTTTGTAATCAGATCTTCTCAGCAATCACGGTATTGTGCCCCTAGTCCCAGTGTTTGGGAGGCTGAGTCTGAAGATCAAATTGAGTTTAGATCAGCCTAGGAGGGACAGGAGGAGGGAGGAAGAGAGGGAGGAAGGGAGGGAGAGGAAGAGAGCATCATGAGAGAGGGGGTATTGGTAAAAAAAATCTTACTGCCAGAATCTAGAATCTCAGAGCTTGGAGTTATACATAAAGTCTTATTAAATATGTGCTGCTGGGAGGGTGGATGACAGTTTAAATCAGTAAGTTGTGGGGAAGGAAGAAAAATAATGAAGGAAATAGTGTGGCTCTACATGAATATTTTACATGTAGGAATATTAAAAACTACACACTAGTTTTAAATTACTTGGGTATAAGAGTGCAGGGGGAACAACAGAATCTCGATTGGGAATGAGGCTGTTAATATCGAGGAAGTCACTTGTTTTTATATTGCCATCAGGTGGTCCAATGATCTGGAACCTTATTGTCTGCGACTTGAAGAGCATTGTCCTATGAACCTTCATGTTCTCTACTGTGACTTTTAGAACATCCTCCTTTCTAGCCCTTTCTGTTGGTGGGTACCTCAGCAGGCTCTGAGATGCCTGGGAAACATTCAAGCTCACATTTGTTCATTATGACGGGATGTCCACAGTGCTCGCCTAACTTATCAACTGAGACACTTAAGCTGGTCCAATCATTTGATTACAGGGTGGATGATTGCTGGAGACAGCACATTTTTTACTAGGACACTCTGCAAATACTAGCTGGATAGAAATCTCATTTCTAGGAATTCAATTTTGATCACTACAGGTGGGCAAGAGGGATAAAGTCATCCGATTTTCTTCACCAATTTTAACTGACCAAAAGCAAAGATTTAAAAGTCTATGTAGCCTTGGAAACTGAATTTGAAGATAAATATACAGATTTGAGTCAGGATTAAAACTTGAGCAAAAATTCTCAAATATTTTATGAGACAGATGAGGAATATAAATATCTTGGTTGGGAGAAAAAAGCCAAATAACACTTTGATCTCATAAACATATCCTTGAAAATATTGCTTTGGAAGCTAACAGAATATTCTTCACAAACTTTAAAATATTCAAATTTATTTATGTGTATGTAGTCTCAAGAACTGCTCATGAAGTAAAATATATTCCGTACAATAAACTAATTAGAATTTCCAGAGAGCAGGCAGTAGGACTACTCACTTACAAAGCAGGGTCCCTGGAATTGACAGCTAATTAGATGTAGATGGTTAATATTATCTTTGTTATTCAAAATGCGTTAGCAAGGGGGAACCAACCGGTTAATTTACCCTAACTTTTCAAAACAGGCCCAAATAAGAACTAATAATAATAAAGAATAATTTAATAACTAGAATTATCTAAAGTAGTGTTCACAGATTGGCAACAGATCAAAATTACCTAGAGAATTTATGTATGTGCAGAAGTTCTGACCACACCCCAAAATAACTAACTTTGGATTTTTGGGTATGGAACTCAGCATCATTGTCTAGGAGACACCTCATCCGCACGATGATAAACCCATAGTCCAAATCAAATGCTAAGTGCAAAAATGCCAAGACACGGCTTGTCTTTTATAGCTTCTAATATTAACCTAAAACCAAATAGAAATGTGGTATCAAGTGGTAACAATACTGGCAAAGGTCCCGTATTTCAACTGTTAATCTCCTTTTTAATGGTCCTGAGGTTTCTGTCATTTTTATCAATGTTTTAAAAATATGGTTTCCTTTTAACATGCCACACACAAAAACAGGGATAATTTTCATTCCTTGGTACTTACCAAACAAGATAGGAAGTAAATACTAGGAAAATCATGATAAGAAAACTGCCACCTGAAACGCCATAAACCCAAATTTTTACTCGGCCATCTGTTTAAAACAGAAATAACACAACAACCTTAGCACACAGAAGTCTACAACATTTAGGAGAGAAAGCACATATACAAAGTAACATCATGTTTGACAGCCCAGAGCTGATGATTAATTCTAGATCTGAAATGGGTGCCTAAGCTAGCTGATTACTCATGGGAGAGGTCAGTCATGGCATGATCTGTGAACTGCCCCATGGAGTCAGGTGTTGACA
>CABHPP010136462.1:17144-40312 GCA_902168425.1 Peromyscus attwateri | reverse complement strand
AGGTAGGACCACCACAGGAGGAAGGGTAAGGTTTTTGCTATTAGCTCTGACCTCTTGGCTTTCTTCTTTGCATTGGTTCTGTGTTTCTTATCTAATAAGATGGTTGGTTACATCTACAGAGGACATAATAACAGACAGCAGGGAAATCCAGAGAATCATAAGGACATATTTTCAATACCTTGACTCCACTTAACTTGGACATGTAAAAGATATGGATGATTTTCTCAATATATACCATGTAGCAAAGTTAAGCCAAGATCAGACAAACAATTTTAAAAATCTATAACTCTTTGTGTAATAGAAGCAATCATTTTTAATAGAAGCAGTCATTTGTGCTCTCCCAACCAAAAAAAAAAAAAAAACCTTCAAGACCAGATGGTTTTAGTGCAGAATTTTATTAGAGAGTTTCAAAGAAGATCTATCATAAATAATCCTCAAATTATTTCACAAAATGTAAAGAGAGGAACATTATCCAACTCATTGTCCACACCAAATAAGGACCCAACAAATAAAGAAAATTACAAACCAATTTCCCTCATGAACATGGATGCAAACTTTCTCAATATATTACAAGCAAATGGATCCAAGTACACATCAAAATGATTATTCACTGCTGTGGGATGTTCTGTATGACAAATGTGTTGCTCTGATTGGTTGATAAATAAAACACTGATTGGCCAGTAGCCAGGCAGGAAGTTTAGGTGGGACAAGGAGAATTCTGGGAAGTAGAAGGCTGAGGCAGAGAGACACTGCCAGCCGCCACCATGACAAGCGAGATTTAAGGTACTGGTAAGCCACGAGCCACGTGGCAACTTATAGACTAATAGAAATGGGTTAATTTAAGATAGACGAACTAGATAGCAAGAAGCCTAACGTGGCCATACAGTTTATAAGCAATATAAGTCTCTTTGTGTTTACTTGGTTGGGTCTGAGCAGCTGTGGGACTGGCAGGTGAGAGAGATTTGTCCTGACTGTGGGCCAGGCAGGAAAAGTCTAGCTACAATTCACCATGATTATCTATGTTTCACCCTAGAGATGCAGCGATGCTTCAACAGAAGAAAATCAGTAAATGTAATCCTCCATATAAATGAACTGAAAGGAAAAAAACCCACAGGATCATCTCATTGAGTGCAGAAAAGTCCTTTGACAAAATTTGACACCATTTTATGATAGAAGTACTGGAGAAATTACAGATATACCTCAGCATGATAAAGGCAGTTTACAGCCAGCCCATCACCAACATGAACTTAAATAGAGAGAAAATCATAACAACTCCATGAAAATCAGGAACAAACAAGGTAACTCTATGTTGAACTTGGATATGATACTTTTGCTTCATCTTACTATATTTTAGGTTGTCATGTTTGGTTGTTTTCTCCTAGTAGCCTGTTCTTTTCTAATGAGAGACAGAAAAGGGAGTGCATCCAGGGAGGAGGAGAGGTCAGAAGGAACAAGCAGGAGTTAGAGGGAGGGGAAATTATAATCAGGATATATATATATATATATATATTCATTTCTCATACTATATATATATATATATAGTATGAGAAATGAATCTATTTTCTATAAAAGAAAGGGTTAAAATAAAAAATAAAAGAAATTTTGGACTTTGTGCCTACCTCCCAGTGCCATGCTAGAATTTTTTTCTCACTTAAGCATTCCCAGGTCTTGTGAATACTATTACAATCACTGTAACTTCATATGTTCACTTGCCCTGTGGTGTTTGGAAAACAATGTTTCCCTCAGGCTATTCACACACTCTGGATTTTACAATCTTTCTACAGACCTTCATCAAAGATCTCTATGTTTAGTGGGGATGAATATGTTGTTTTTCCCATCTATGGCTGTGAGCTTCACAGTCTCTTAGTTTCTGCAACATGATCAGTTGTAGGTTTCTGTTTGAATTGCCATCTACTTCAAATAAGACCTTTTCTGGTGAGGATTGAGAGCTGCGGTAATCTGTGGTATAGCAATATTTCAGTAGGCTTTGTTTTAATACTGTGTTCATTTCAGAATAATAGCATCTGTTTCTTGCCTCGAGTCTATGAACTATCTAGCCACAGAAATTAGCCATGTTTATATTTCCAGTCATGTGTTCCCTGGTGTGGCCCTTAGATCCAATTAATAAATGGTTGGTTTACATGTTTAGAGAAATATTCAAAATTTGTAAAGAAAATTTTATCAGTTTATTTATTTATTAATCAGTTTTAAGGTGTAAATTATCATTTACTTTTACCTTGGATGAAATCCTTGATAGCTGAAACTGGTGTTTCAGTTCCTGTGATATTTTTTGGGGGGTGTAATATTGTGGCTTGGCCAGTAGGTGTCAGAGGTGTAGCACCAAAACAGGTCTAGTGCAGGCTAACTCAGGTCCCTGAATGGCTCCTGTGAATTAAGCCCTTTCCCAGGCAACCCCTGAGCACTAGGTGGGGTTGCTGGGACCCCAACAGATTGTATACAACAATGAGACAATACAGTGGAAGCACTAAGGTATGATCACACATCTGGCAGGAGCCACTTGTCTGGTTGGTACTATAAGGTTGGTGATAGCAGTCATGGGTGGGGACACAGGGCACCAGGGGCAGACTCAGCCAAAGTGGTGGAAGCCAGAGGGCAGGTGGGTGGACAGGTGTGCTCTCAAGGGCATGGGCAGGTCCACTCTCAAAGGCAACATCTCAGGGTGTTCTGGAATTGGCAGCTGCTACACTGCACAGTTTTAAAAGTAAATGAATAGTCTGCTGGTAATCTCTAAATAGCCTGGGAACTGTAACCAGATCCACCGCCAAAAGCATAGAACTAGAAAGGTGCCTAGTGTGGGTACCTTTCCCTGGTGTTCTACCTGCTGAAGAACTCATGTGTTTCTGGCAGTGGTTGCTAGAGCTGCTGCCTTGTGAGCCACCTGGCCAGAGCGTGATTAAATCACATGCCATGTGAGCTGCCTGTTCTACAGGATCCCTGCAGACTTGTTGTATGCAGCTGGACATCCTAAGCAGGGAAAAAGTCCTTCCTGGGGGGGGGTTGGTCATCACAGGCTCTGCAGGGTGGATAAACTCAGTAGCAGCCACCTGTGTGCATTAGGGTTTGGTCAAACAAGTAGCCCCAGTGGGGATGCATGAGGCTCAGATACACTTGGTTGGGACCGAGTGGCTGGGGGTGCTAGCAAGGCTGACTTGCATCAAGCACACAAGCCTCTGAGCCGATCTGTTGAGGCTGTGGACAGGAGCTACAGGAAGTGTGGGCTCTTTTTGTCATGTGAGCACCACTTATTAATATCAATCCACGTGTCTATTAAATGAGTAACAGAATTATTAAGATATAAACTGAGGAAATACACTCACAAATACAGAATGGAGTAGACACCAGAAGTCATCATCTGATCTGACCAGGAGCGAATCCACCTCAAAAGCAGGAGCCGAGAGAAGGGGCATGTGACCCTTCTCAAACTCCTTATAAGAGATAATGTACAATGACAGGAAGCACTGCCTCCTTTGGGCTGTATAGCCTAAGGTCATGTGGGAAGAGCAAATACCACTTCACTGTCTGGAATACCATGACTGTGTGTAAGGTATTCATTAAGGTACTAGATGCTTGTTTTGACATGTGCATTATGTTTAGGATAAGAAAATCCATAACAAGAATGAATATCCAGTCCATTAAGGTGAAATCATTTTGCTTTCTTCTTTTTAATTTTCTTCCTTTTATTAAAAACAGATTCTTTTCTCATTCAATACATTCTGATCAAAGCTTTTCTTTCCTCCACTCATACCAGCTCTTCCCACTCTTCCCTCATATAGAGATCAACTTGATTTTTGTCTCTCATTAAAAAGGAACGAGTTTCTAAGAAGTAACAACAAAACATAAAATAAAATATAATATACTAAAAGACAAACAAAAGTATCATAGGATCTAAGTAATTGCTGCGACCTGCACAGCCGGGAACCGAGAACTGGCGAGGGACGTTGAGGTTAAGCAACACTCAGGACACACTGTGTTTTGTCATTCAAAGTGAGCTCCTTTATTGACTATCCATCAGCCTTATATACCCTGCTACTTCCTACTCTCCATGGGGTCAGGGTACAGTCCTCAGGTTATCATCTGCGTCCCAGCAGCTCAGCCAAACAGGAAGACTGCAAGCAGAGAGCTGATTCTTGAAACAATGTTCCAGCAATAGCTATATCGTAAACATCCTGTGACTTACTGACCACAGGAAAAGAGGAAGGACAAAAGGGCACCTTAGGGCAACTTAGGGCAAATAGTCTATGCACAAGGCCTGTTCAGCGCCTGCTGCCAACAAGTAATAAGTCAAAATAGTGTTGTGCATAAATAGAAATCCCTTAGAAGACATTTACACAGCATCTAGACATCCTGTTTGGTTAACTCAGTTCCTCCTGCTTTCTATGTTCCTGATGTGAAGCACAAGTGATGGAGAGATTTACTAATTTCACTGCCAACTGGACTATTTTGATGTTTCAGTTTGTCTTCTAATGCACATGACTGAAAAAGAAATAATAATGTTTATCAATCCTCAGACAAATGTCTGTGAGTTTTTGTTCACTCCACTCTTCCATCCTTTCTTGAGGCAGCTTATTAATGTGTTGGAGCATTCATTCATTTATACAACATAATACAAAAGACTTTCACTGCATTACCTTATCCTGTGAACTGGCACTGCTCATCACAGCTTCATCTGGTGTGTTAGATGAAGGGTACATTTAGAGGTTTTTAAATTATTGTGCTTTATACAGAGAAGAGAAAAATTTCCTATCATCCTCATGTTCTCAGAACAGGGTAAGTAGCTGGTAAACCCACTGCACTAGATACAGGTATGGATTAGATCAACACATCTACCCAATTATTTACTGAGGATTAACTAGGACAGCAGAGGTGCAGTAGCTCAAAGCATAGAATCTAAACAGGAAAGCTCCTTTCTCAGTCAGTTGGTCCATTTGGAACTGAATAATTTAGCAGGACCATTAATTTTCTCAAAGTGAGAAATAATGGATTGTACTGGATGTGGACATTATATTAATATGCATACATAGATGTATCATAGAAGGAAGGAAACTCTGAGACACAAACACTAAGCAAAGTAGAATCCACTGGTTTCCTTTGGTTTGGGAAATCATCATGTCTCAATCATTTTGATGGGTTTCATCCAGCATGGGATTTTGGTCCTTTCTCTTTCCCACTCTACTTGAAATGTCATCCTCTGATGTAGACTATTAACACCAATCTCAGTTGTTTTCATATGAAAAGTTTCTTGCTTCATTCTTGTGGCCAAATTAACCAAAGAGGAGTTCATCCCTGAGCCTTTACTGCCTCTTGTTTTAGCTGAAATCATGGTGCCTACAGGTACAGAGGAAAATCTATAAACATATTTTCCAGCTTGTTTTTCACCTGGATACAGGGCCTCAGATGCAGAGCCCAAGGGAAGAAAGAGTTCCAGAATTCTCAATGGCAGTGAAGAAGGTATAAGAAAGTACTCAGAGCAATTACTATGATAGTAAGAAGTTAGAAGCTCATATGGTCAGAAACAATTCAGCTAAGAGTAAACTTGCTGGACACTGTGAGATCTGGATCCAACAGACTTATGTCTGTGCAGACATGTGTGTTCGTAGGATGTTTTATTTTAGTTATTATTATCAGGATCTTGTTTAATCACAGTCATGTATATGCCTATAGCTCCAGTGAATGTTATTTTAGAATCAAAGAAGATATTCACCATGAAGGAGATGCAGTCATTGGTGTATTTTTCCCAGTTCATTCTTACTATACAGGTAACAAAGTTCCACATCCATATCTGCCATACTTTTTCACTGACATTCACATACAGTAAGTGTTGTTACTTGTTTATCCTGTTTCAGATTTCATATTACATGTGACCCAGACGCTATATGTATTCAAACTTCAATACTTCTTATTTATATAAGGAAAAATCTTTCTGGAATCCAAAATTCTTTATTTAATTTTATGTTACTCTTCATTTTTTTTTATTTTCTTAAAGAGAATATAGTAAGGTTACTTGTTTGTTTATTGATTATTGTTTCCAAATATGATCATTTTAATCTTGTTATCTTACTTGACTATGCCTTTACAGCCACACGTTTCTCATGATAGGTCTTCAGAGGGAAGATGATTTTATCAAAGTTTGACCTGGTTTTTCAGGGCAATCAAAAAGTCTATATGTACTCCTGTGAAAACAGGTGTTGCCACCTCTTTTACTAGGGAGGGATGTGATGATAGAGTCACAAGTTTGCATGTGTTAGATGACACTGATTTAGGAGTAAAGGTGTCAGATTTAGAAGTTGGGAATACTTTGTTGTTGTTAAACATGTCTGCCTCTCTTCATGTTATTTCTTTAATTAAATTAATTATTTACTAATCTTTACTCTCAGATACATTTTCCCTTTTATGTGTCTGTTGATGGATGCATTTCTAATAAGTTTTTTATCTCATTTTCTTTTCTTTTTTTTTTAACATTTTCCTATGTGTGTTCATGAGACACAATGATATGATTGTGGCCACATAGGGCTGTTTCACATTAAGTTAGAAATAAAATTAAACTAAGTTTGTGGCAGAAAAATATTTTTGTTAGTACAAAAGTTTAATATGTATGTATATCTTTCCTCCTTTCTTTTCCTTCCTCAAAATATACCATTGTATAACACCTTTTCTAAATACAAGTTGGGGTACAAGAAGTGTATGTATCTCAAAGCTAAAATCATTTTGTAGAGCTTCTGATTATGTCCTTTATTACAGCTTGAGAGTGTATATATGTTTTAAAAGAGGGAATGTGTTCTCTTTCTAGGTCTCTGTCTCTTTGTCTCTTTTCAATGGTTTCTGCATTTTTAATGCCTATAAATGATCATCTTAATTATCAAGATTACAAAACTTATAGGCTCTGGGCAGGAATTTTGTTCCACTAAGTTGGTTTTTGTGTGACCTAAATTTCTTTCTTTTTCTTTTTCTTTTTTTTTCTTTTTTTTTTTTTGCAAAGTAACAAGGCAATTTTCTTTAAAAAAAAAAAAAGTATAATACTGATCAGAAATAAATCACTGTCAAAACTAACAGAGTATCATGTGAGTGTAGAAGTACGCAAGGACTTTGATTATGATTTGGGATTTTCAAGAGAAGAACTTTTGGTGCTAGGGAGCATAGTCTGGGTGAATCTCTACGTTGATTGGCAGGATTAGATGATGTAAGCATTTGCCCAATGCTATAATGCACCTAATTTTGATCATGTGCACATACAATTATGCATAGTGACCTAAATTACTAACTGTATTTTATTTTAATGCTATGATAACTGTTCAGATAATATGATAAAGAAATATTAAAAATGCATATCAATTTCCAAATTAATTTAAGTTATCTTTTAGGTGCATCATGTCTTAGTATAGTGAACTGCACATGGTACAAATTTTAAGAATTTGTTACCACAATTTTTTGTGTCTGTCCATGCACATTTATGCCTCAAGTCTCACATGCAGGGGAGAAACCATTTGTGGGAAGGTAACTTCACCTTCCATCAGGTGTGAGTTGGGAACAAACTCAGACCATACTCAGTGGTAGGATTTTGCCCTGATTGAACCATATTTTCCCCCCTTTGGCAAATCCTGTTGTACATGGTGGCTGTTATCCTTCCAAATTAAAATTAGTAATATCTCTACAGATGTGTGAGATGAAGAATATGTCCCTTCCATTTACTTAAAAATTTGGTTGACTTGTTATGTCAAAGTAGATTACCCCAACTCTACAAACATTTCTTATATTAATAATGTGACATAAATTAATGTATCATATGAATATTATCTTTCACAATGTGGATGTTAAGAGTTTTTCTCTTCTACTATACATTTATGTTCTTTTGTGAGCAGTTTCACACATCAAAAGCCAAAATTAGTTTTTTTGCAGCTTAATCTGAAATACTTTGCTTTGGGATACTTGTTTTAAAATTTTTATTACTTCATTTATTTTTGAAATTACAATATAATTGGAACATTTCTCTTTTCCTTCCATACCTCCAAACCTTCTCACATAACTCTGCTTCCTCCCTTTCAAATTCATGGACTGTTTAAAAAATTGTTATTGCACAAACATATGTGTAATAACAATATATTCCTAAATACAATCAGATCAGTCTATATAAATCTACTCCTGTGTACATTTTTGAGGATGACCATTTGCTATTGGATATTCGATTGCTTTGCTTTTTTCGGTAGAAGACTATTTCTCTGACTCTTGACATTCCTTAGTTGCCTATAGTTCTTTCTATGCTATGATGCTATGATGTTTCTCCCAGCCACTTGGTATGTCTATCATTGTTTTCCTCATTCATATCATGTTTAGGCAGTCATGTTCATGAAACTTTCAGGATAAGACATCAATTATAAAATGTCAAAAGTTTTTAACAAATACCCTAACGTTGACTAAGATATATCAACATAGCTTTTAAAATATAGGAATAAATGGTTTGTTATCTTATTTAGAACAAATAGTTAAGGACAACATTACATACATATAAATATATGTACATTGTATATTTCTGGAAATGAAAAAAAGAAATAAAAAGGTATAATTATCAATTTTCTGGAACATAACTCAGAGAAAGTCACATTGCATGTTTCCCCCCATGTTTCCTATTTCTGTGTATTAGCAATGAAAATGATTCTACTTGTATCTGAATCATGATTCCAAGCTCTTCCCTCCATTGTCTCCTGTTGCCTCATAATTGATCTCCCTCTTTCCATGAATTGAAGCTTTGTGGCCTTTTCTCTTCATATGGGCAGAGTGATCTTTCAATGCTCTCTACATCCTTCTATGAAGGTCTATTGGGACTGCATTCATTTATTTGAAAAACCCTTCTGTGGTGTGCATTCTGGTGTAGCCACTGTACTTTTTTATCCTCAGTTTGTACTTTTCATTAGCACTACAATTTTATTTGCTAGCTCCCTTTTTCTTAGAGTGTGTTTCACACACACACACAAAAAAAATGTATAATCTGCCCTGATATATTACAAAACAGCCAGAAACATACACACAGGTAGCCAATCAGATACAGATGAAACTACCTGCTATAAGAATGTTTCTCATGGTCTCATAGTATTGAGTGCTGATGGCTGTCAGAATTAGCACTGTGGTGATGCTTTTAATATTTATCTAAATGTGTCACTTCCAGAAATACATGTTTCTATTTACCACTACATTTACATTCAGTAATAATTCAGACCATTTTAGATTGATTTTATCTAATGAGATTAAAAAATATTAAATTATCCAATGTCACTCTTGTATCTAGTGTAATTGAATAAATAAATAATGACATCTCTGATTTCCAGTGAAATTATGCAACGTAGGGACAGTAATTCCTACAGAACATTCTCAGATTTCTATCCAATATGTCTCTTTATCTTCTACTGTTATCATCCACTGACAATACTGTACATCATGAATTACTAAAATATATTTCTGAAGAGTTAGAAATTTGTATTTTTATTTCTCACCATTTTTTTGCCAATTTCTTAAGGTTTTCACATTAGTGAAAATTCTTAAACATAGACATGCATGAAATATATTAAAATTCAAAGTCAGTTTTTAACTAATGCGTAGGAGATGGGATTACACTTTCTTGTATATAAAGTGAAATATTCAGATCACAACACCTATGTACTTGAGTATGTTATAAGTTTCCTTGATCTTGAACACAAATGAGTGCTGATACAGAAAATCCTAATTTCAACTTTTCTTTCTGTTTCTTTCTTTGGGTTCTGGCTTGACCCTAACTTTGCCTCTGTGATATCTTGGGCTCCCTTTCTCTGTCACTGAAGCCATCTTCCCTGCTCTATGACTTCTTTTCTATCTGTGTCTGACCTCCATGTTTGCCTAACTCAAACACTTAAGCACGGCTTTCTTACTTCTTTCTCCCATTGTCCTCTTCCAGGCAGCTAATATTGTCTAATCCGTACCTATCTTAGTGGTTTTTCTCATTTTTAAACTCTAATAATACAGTACTCAAGTTGCAGAAAAACATTTTTGGTATCATATATGAAATGCACATAATTTTTGGTATACTATATAATGTAGAAACCTGAGATCCAACATATACTGATCAAATTTGGTGATTAGTGTTTCCATCCCATTATTATTGCTTAATGTTTAGAGGTTTTGAGCTCCTCTGCTCTTTTTTCATGGAAAATATAGCTGGGATTATGTAATTATAATGTGCTCATAAGATTACATACATGCATAACATTCTCAAAAAGTATGCATTATATATGTGTGTATGTGTACATATAAATTTCTACATATATATACATGCATTTAAATCTATATTCTGGTTTCCACAATTTTTCTAGGTTTCCACTATTAAGGACTTTTGTGCCCAATTCCCTTCCAGTATATGCAGTACTTTTATTTATCATTTTGATGAGTCTGGCAGCTTTCTTGTTGTTGTTTAAATATTTTTATCAATTAAGTAAAAAATTAAATGAAGTGTGTTTTGATTATATTCATGCCTCCCCTAACTCCTTCAGTATGTACTTAACCATGCTAACCTTCCTATTCACCCAAGTTTGAAATTTCTTCTTTTTTTTCCCAAAAAGGCCTGTTTATGTTGTTGAATTACTCATAAAACTGGAGCCTTCTCTGGACTGTGGTAAACGTACTGGAGGTCAAAGCTCTGATAATAACTGACTATCACAAAAACTATCAAATTAAAATTATCCATGGCTCATAGTGAGATTTCACACTTAACTCTGTTCTCCATGCTTGTTTTTTTATCCTAGCATGAGTTTTTCCAGATCTGGTGTCACAAGAGCTATGCATTCATATGCACAACTGCTCTGTTCTTTCTGGAAAATAATTTTCTCGTAATTATCTATAAACTTTGTACAATTGTAGAGATTTCTGTGGCCGAGTATGATATGTATGCCTCATCTGTAGCTGAGCATTATTGAGTCCCTCATTGTCTGCAAAGTGACCACTTGAAGGTCTCTGTTAATTTACGTCTGCCAGGAAAAGCTTCTCTGAGAAGACTGAATCAATGCTCTGATCTATGGTATGACAAATAAATTATTAAGAATCATCTTAATCCTAAGTCCATTTAGAAGAATAAAACTATTATATTCTCTCCTTGGGCCTAGGACCTCACTAGTCACACTTTCATATTCCGAATTAACATGCTATGAATGAGTTTCTTTTCATAGAATGGGCCCTAGATCCAAACAGAAAATTACTTGAATACTCATGTACCATTTCTTTTGCTATTGCATCAAAGGGCATGTCTTCTTAGGTCAGTTGTTTTCACATCTTGCAGGAATCATAAATAGATGATATTGACTATTTTTTCCTTCTGGTATTCACCAGAGAAGATTGCTCAAACATGGTTTAAGGCAGCAGAAAGGATTTCATATCCAGCCTGAAACTCTACTGGGTGATCTGGATGGATACTTTATCAGGATGGAGACTTTATTAGGATGAGCTCTTAAGTACAAAAAAAGTGTTCTGTGTTAACATACATCAGAAAACAAGAATAGTTAGCCAGAAATAGAAATAGAGAAGCCAAAAGCAAGTTTACTACACTTAGAAACTTTCTGAGAAATATGTGCATTGATTGATTAAATCTTTATTTGCATTTCTGTCAGGTGGTGCTGTCTGTTTGTTGAGCTTTACAAGCTGAATGGCACTTCCACCATGCAGTCAGTTGTGCTAAGGTCTAGAGGCCTACTAAAGTCTGGAGCACTGTTACAGTCAGCACAGGTCTTAGTTAATGAGTCAGATCATGAACAATTTTAGATTATGATGCAGGCCCCATACTTATTCCAATCAGAATGAGAATTATAGGCCCATTCAGTGCTGATATAGAGTAGTTAGCAAAGGGGACCAATTATTTTCCCAACCACAACATTATTTCTAATTACTCCTGATCAATTAGCAAAGAGACAACAGGTTTCTCCCAGATCCATATATACTTTCTTTTATTTTATGAGACCTCTAGACTCTCCAATATTGTATGACCATTTCTACAAAAGAATCAGTTTATTTTAATTCAGAAACAGAAACTTTTTTTTTTCCATTCTATTTTACAACACCATTCAGTTCCACATATCAGCCACGGATTCCCTTGTTCTCCCCCCTCCCGCCCCCCTCCCCCTCACCCCAGCCCCCACCCCACCCCGTTCCCACCTCCTTCGGGGCAAAGCCTCCCCCAAGGACCGAGACCAACCTGGCAGACTCAGTCCAGGCAGGACCAGTCCCCTCCTCCCAGGCCGAGCCAAGCAACCCTGCACAAGCCCCAGGCTTCAAACAGCCAATTCATGCAATGAGCACAGGACTCGGTCCCACTGCCTGGATGCTTCCCAAACCGACCAAGCCAACCAACTGTCTCACCCATTCAGGGGGCCTGATCCAGTTGGGGGCCCCTCAGCCACTGGCTTACAGTTCATGTGTTTCCATTCATTTGGTCATTTGTCCCTGTGCTTTATCCAACCTTGGTCTCAACAATTCTCGCTCATATAGACCCTCCTCCTTCTCGCAAATTGGACTCCCGGAGCTCCACCCGGGGCCTAGCCGTGGATCTCTGCTTCCAGAAACTTTTAATGCCTCTAAGTCTTGATCAAATTATCTACTTAGTTTGTAAAGCATTAGAAGAGCCATTTAGTCAAACCATTAGTACATGTCCACCAGGTGTTCTCAGAGGCTGAGTAAGATTGCTTTTATACCTATGAACTAACCCATTAGGCTGAAAAGCAGCTATTAGAATAAAGGAAAGAGTGTAGGTTAAAAGTTTTGGATATTAGACATTTTGCCTCTTGTAAGTATCCTAATGTTGATTAAGGCTGCCCACAGTCACTGTAAGTATTGTCAGTAAATAAGCTGACAGTCTGTTTAGTGCATATACCTATGTGTTATGCAGGCCATATGTCTAAGCATGACCAACAATCCTGGCTGATTTTTCCCTGGGAATGTTTAACTCTATCCCAAGGGTCCCTTCCCACAGGATAGAGTCTGACTGCTTAGGTTATTCCTATTTCCCAAAGTCCAAAATCTTTTTAAATCAATCTTTTTAGGAATCTAGTTTTACAAAGGAAACTCCCTTGTTTTTGGAAGCTAGGGGATCAAGCCACAGGGTGTCCATGAAATCATAAACTCTGTATTTCTATCTAAAAAGACAAAGTCCAGCATCCTTCCATTCTCCAGTACAACCAAATACTTAAAACAGGCATCAACAACTAAAGGCTAAGATGGGATATAGGCTGATGATCCATAGTTACACTAGCTAATACCTTCTAGGTATAAGTCTTCCTCAGTTTCAAGTCCAGACCTGATAATGGTGAGGTTTCATTCTTGACCTTGTATTTATAGCCATAGTTTAAAACACAAGACTCAGTAAGAGGTATGGGGGCAGGGATTGGAGGAGCCTGGGTCCAATGTAACCTTAGAAGCATTGAGTCTATAGTCCAAAGACAGTCCATTTAAGAGAAGCATCTGTGGCTTCTACTTTTTAATCTGGGTGTGTGTATTTATGGTGTAAGAAGACTTACCTGCACCACCATAGGAGTTGGAAGAAACACATTGTAGGGTCCTTTCCATGTTTGTTCGAGTTTCCCTTTGGCTACTCACTTGACACAGAGGGATTCACTGGACTTAAACATGGGAAAATTGCTGGCTAACTCTGGGGTTGCCTGGGTCTCTCAGATAGTTCATTGAATAACATATATAGAGAACTGGAGGGTCTTTACTTGAAAAAGGCATGGTTAGACAGTTTTTTCAATAGCTAATGTCTGAGACTGGTAAGTAGATAGGGAATTCTTCCAAATATAATCTAATAAGGGGTTAATCACTCATTATATGGAGTTCAGGTAACTAAGGGAAAGTAAAGGAAGGAGGCCTATCCATCTTTCTCTGTACTCTCATGAGAGTTTTGTTAGAGTTTCCATTGATCTCCTGTTCATTCTTTCTATCAGACAAGAACTCTGAGATCTAGATGTACAATGGAGTTTTCACTCTATGTCTAAAGTCATCATTATTAATAGAGAGGGTTTTGGTCATGAAAATCAGGCCACTGTTGGATAATTTTGCTAGAAAGAGGACAAATCAGGGCACCCCTTCATGAGGAGGTTTTTTTTTTTTTTTTTTTTTTTTTTTTTAGGTACTTCTTGAACAGTTTCAGTCTCCTTGGGAAAACTTCTACCCATCAAAAAAAAAAAGTAACTTTTGTTGGAGACTGACCCAGGCCTGCGTGAATTAGATCTATTGTGCTTTGAATTTCTGCTAGGAGGCTTGCATAGTTAGGATGGCCTTGGCCTAGCTAAGAAGTATACTTTTGGATATAGCCTTGAACAGTAATCGGCCACCTGCAAGGCCTTGGACCAAAGAAACCTCACCTCCCCCCCCCCCATCACTCTGACTTCTCCTGAAAATTTTGCACCCTCCTCTCTCAGTTACCCCTCCCTGCTTAAAGATCCCTATAAAAGCATGTACAGTTCACTTAATAAACGTAGCCTTGACACTACTCAGAGTGACTCAGTTTCTCATTTGTGCTTGGCTTCGTTCCTCTCTCTCCCCATTGGCTTTCAGGTGTTTCAAGGCCCGGGACCCACGAATAACTGGACCTGCAGGCCGGGTCAAACTTTAAGAAAATAGCAAGTATTTTTATCCTCCCACAGCAGGTCAGATCTTAGTTGAAGTCTGCCACAGCCATACCTAATGGGGAGAACAAAAGTCATAAAGCAAGAACAGCTGAACGACAAAGATCCAGCAAAGCTGAGCTGCATGATGACCTCCATGCCACCTTTGGTTTTCATCTCTACTGGTTGCATACTTGTGTCACTTTTAATATTTTTACAATTTGGGGATATTAGATTGATGGAAATATTATTTTGAATCATTTATGCCTTGTCCCAGGAGTGGTGCTTCTAAGCTTCCCTGAGACAGTCGTGAACATACTATTGGCCCCTGCTTGGAAGATATCCCTATCTACTTGAAGGTCTTCCTTACACCTTGGAAGTGGTGACACAGATAAAGAATCCAGAGATCTCTTTATGAAGTTATGCTGGGGGATATCTTTCTATACACTGTGAATATATGTTGTTCCCATTGGTTAATAAATAAGCTGCTTTAGCCCATGGCAAGGCAGCTTAGAGGCAAGTGGGAAATCCAAGGAGAGAGACAGGAAAGATAAAGGCAGAGTCTGGGGAGATGCCAGCCTGCCCACCAAGGAGCAACATGACAGCAGACTGGTAAAGCCATGGAACATGTAGCAAAACATAGATTAATAGAAATGGGTTAATTTAAGACATACTAGCTAGCTAGCAGGAGGCCTGCCCTAGGACTTACAGTTTGTGAATAATAATGTTAAGCCTCTGAGTGATTATTTTATAAGTGGCCATGGGATTGTGGGGCCAGGCAGGACCTGAGAAATCCTTCTTGGCTCCATTTGGCTGCCTAATGTGTTGGCTTCAGTTTCCACCTAAAACCTGAGAGAACTTAATAAGAGATTCTAAAATGGATCCCAAAACAACTTCCTACTTCATGTCTCATACCGTAGACGTAAGATGTGGGCTGTGAGACATTGCAGCATTTGGGCTTGAATGCAGCATATCAGATTCCTGCTTCAGTACACAGAGATGTCTTCAAGCTGTGCAGAGCATTGAATAGTGGATTTAGCTTTTACTCATACAGATAAAAAGGGTTTATGGGCCAGCTGCATGCTACCTGATGGCAGCATGGACCCCAGAGTTGGCTGGGTAAGCATGACTCTCCTGGGTACCACCACCATGTTGGGAAGCTGAACTGGGTGGAGTCAGCAGTTTCCAATGATCAAAAGAGAATTCTAGGTACACAAAAGACAGATTCAGATGGAATAAACCTCCAAATGATTTACATTATGTGTAAAAATGTACACAGACTTGGAAGACAGGAAACAGAGGATAGACTGTTATATAAAGTAATAGATAATTTAAAAAATAAAGTCTTTAAAGAGACAATGAAAGTAATATAAAAAATAAGTCATGTAAAGATGAAAATCACACAGAGAGTCTGGATTATATTGTCTCTGGGATTTTTAACTGCAGAAAGACATTTGATTATACATGCTGCTGAGTTAAACCAATATACATATATCCTAATGGTATCTTGACTTCAAAATTTGTGTCTAAGGATATGTTGCTTTGGAAAATAGGTTCTGCTTTTGTTTCCACAGAAGATGAAAACCTGTGGATTGCTTGGTTTGATCAACCAAGACCCCCTGAAAAGTTTCTAGTAACAGCCATGGCCCAGATATTCCAACATCTAAAATCAGCTTCAAAGCAACTGGATGAGATGATCCATCCTCACAGATTATTACAGCCAAGATTTAATTATAGTTCTTAATTTTCTCAGGATCCCTATAAGATTACCAGTACCCACAACCAGCAGGAAGTAGCCTAGAAAATTATGCCCACACTCCCAAAAACTAGATTATGAATGTTTGCCCTTATTTGGGGGTTGGTAACAAATTGTTATTGGTCATAGTCAATCTCTTTCTAAAAGAAGAAAGGGGGACATGATATAGAAATGTAGGATTTTAGATATGATAGGATGAAGGGTAGGTAGATTATTGAATCTACTTTTAAACAGCAATAACTTGTTTAAAATATTTTATTGCTATGGATTTTAGATTATTGATACAAATTTAAGTTAATTTTGTTAAACTACATGCATATTTCTACTCTTGTTTAAGGTATTATGTTTGTGCAGCTCATTTGAAACTGTGATGTATCATTAAAAAGTACAGATTAATAGTCATCTATAACAATCAAACTTATAGTCATATTAGTTAAATTTCCTAGGTATACATAGATATATTTCAATTAGGTAGGTAATCTTCAAATACTTCAAAGACCTACAGAATACGGCACTTAAAATGTTTTAAAAACTTAGACTTTCAGGACAGTGAGACAAGTCTGCTCCTGGCAACACTGATTTTCTTCAAAGAAGATGATGGGCATCGAAGAAACTGCATATGGAGTTTGCTTTCCTTATTGCAAAGGTTAGCCATTTGGACAAGAAACTGTTCTTGCCTGAACTGCTTAACAAAATGTTGCATCAACTGGACATGCAGGACCCATGAAAAAATGACCACTAAATTTTGCCAAAACAAGGCAAAATTGTCCCTCAGTTTCCTGCTTCCAAGAGGAGACTGCCAGACATTCTTCAGGACACAGGGAAAAGTGACTGGGAAACTCTAGGCCTATATGCTGAAGATTGGTACCTCAACATTGCAGAGCAACTTTGGGTGACTGTCCAAGCAGTCAGCTGTCTTTGTCATTCTAGATTTTTGGAAGTTTTTTACAATGCTTTTGCTGTTTATTTAGGTAATATTATATCCTTCTGGGGTCTTTGATGTAGTTTAAGCCTAGATAGTTATAGCTATAATTTTCCTTGGTTATGATAAAAGATAAATTAGATATGAAACCTTAGACTCACAAATATAGGATAGATGGAATAATTTCTTTAATTTTGTCAAAAACAAGTAGACAAGATGTTGTAACTCTAATTCTTGCTTAATAACTGTTTTGCTATATATAATTTTACTATGTTAAAGTTAAAACCTTCCTTTTTGATTACATAGAAAAGGGGAACTGTTGGGGAATGTCTTTCTGTACTGTGTGAATATATGTTTTTCCCACTGGTTAATAAATAAGCTGCTTTGGCCTATGGCAAGGCAGCTTAGAGGCAGGTGGGAAATCCAAGAAGAAACAGGAAAGAGAAAGACAGAGTCTGAAGAGACACCAGTCTACTGCCCAAGGAACAACATGCCAGCAGACCAGTAAAGCCACAAAACATATGGCAAAACATAGATTAATAAAAATGGGTTAAACATATAAGAGCTAGTTCGCAAGAGGCCTGCCATAGGCCATACAGTTTTTAAATAATAGTAAACCTCTGAGGGATTATTTTATAAATGGCTGATAGACATCAGGGCCAGGTGAGAGCGGAGGAACTTGGGACCTGAGAAAACTTTCAATGACAAGACTGTGAGACATTCTTGAAACATCTGTTCCTGTACTTACTGAGAAACAAGATAATCAAACAAAGTAAACTTAAAAGGGTCAACATGATTTGGTGTGCTAGAGGAGTTGGCCACACATCAGATTAGAAGCCCCTTCCCACAATACATTCAGGCAATTTTGTGACATATACAGTAACAAAGTTAGATTAACTGAAGCTAACTCTTCCCTACACAGAGACTTATACTGATGGGCAAAGAATGATGTAGAAAGATGGTAAAAGTATGAGATATCAAGACCTCCCTTTCTTAGAAAATTTAGATCATGCAGAGCCACTGTAGTGACATATGACCAAGGAACAGCAGAATTCCAGGATTAGACTTATAAACAAATTTTATAAAAATATAAATGTGGACATTGCATTATGCCAGAATTTGAATAACAACTGCATCAATTTTGGCCAGAGGAGTGTTCCTGGGCACTCACACCATTATGAGTTATTAATACAACTGTTTGGTACATGGCAATAAGCCCAGGCTGGCTTGGAAATTTTGTTTTGCTCTCGCATCCTTGAAACAACCAGAGCTACAAGCCTAAGAAGAGGCTGTCATATGCCTCTAGATTCTTAAAAAATGAGTTATAGATTTAATGGCTAAGAATGATTACTCTGTTTATTAATGTTATCAAAACTTGAGGGGAAATGATTGGAAATGATAACTGTTCTGTCATAGTATATTAATGATGACTAAAAGATAAGCAAAAGGAAGTGAAACACATTTCTAAAAACAATAATGATATGGCCTATGTTTTGGAACATCGTGACTGTATGCCTGCTTATTAAATTCTGTATGAATAAAGAAGCACTCTGGCTGTTAGGCAGGCAGGCAGCAAGATTCTTCTAATTACTATGGCCTGGCTTACTTCCTTCCATCACCAACTCCTTTACATCCTCTGCTGGGACCTGTCCCACCAGGGATGGCTCCCATCAGAGTAGGACGAGCCATATCAAGATGTGCTTCCTCTCTGTCCATCTGTCCTAAAACAAAACTAAGAAGTGTCCCATGTCTGATTCCTCCCATGGCCACTCTTGTATCCACCTATCTTCAGACCCTGGCCTCCTCTGGAGCTGGATTCTGGCAGAAGTCAGTTTTTCCAAAGCTTGCCAGGGTGTTGGTCTCTCATTTGAACCCCTTTCTGGGTAAGGGCTTTCTGTTTTCAATTTACTCATGCACAAACCTGGTATATGGCTGAGAAATCCCATGCTATTGTGTTCAGTATAGGTAAAACTTGCCTTGGTCTGAACAACTCAAAGTTTTGTGGTCCCCAGATGAGTAGCCTGGTGAAGGGTAGTTATCAGAGTCCAGGCAGTTATTTTTGAGAGAATGATCTTTTACTATTGTATCCTCCATTAACATATAGCTATGAACTGTCAATTTTTTTTTTGTTTTTCTAGACAGGGTTTCTCTGTGTAGCTTTGTGCCTTTCCTGGAACTCGCTTGGGAGACCAGGCTGGCCTCTAACTCACAGAGATCCGCCTGCCTCTGCCTCCCGAGTGCTGGGATTAAAGGCGTGCGCCACCACCGCCCCGCTGAACTGTCAATTTTTTTCTTTATCATGCAGTCTCAGGTAGCACTGGGTTGTAGTTTGTGTCATCAGAGCATCAATAGGCCCAACTGGTCTTAGGGTCATCTGTCAGACAGTGAGTTCAACTGCCTGGTCATGGAGCACAGCAAGTTCTACTGAAAGCCACAAAGCCCCTGTGAGGGCCAAGATTATTTGATGTCCTTTTTCCAAGCATTGAGAAGCCCTCTTTATCTATAGATCATACAGATGACATGCCCAGTTGTAAAAGTACACCAACTGATTGTCCATGTATATGGTAGTGGACTATATTTTCTCCCATTTGAGATGCTTGGTGAGATCAATCAGTACTTCTCCCTAGAATAGGTACATGGTAGGGGAAAAAATATTTAAAGTATGTACTGTATCTCTCATGAACCTGGTTTCATCTTTCATCCAGTGACAAGTTTTTTTAAGATTAATTTATTTATTACATATACAGTATTCTGCCTGTGGGCCAGAAGAGGGCACCAGATCTCATTACAGGTGGTTATTAGCCACCATGTGGTTGCTGGGAATTGAACTCAGAACCTCTGGAAGAGCAGTATGAGTACCTGCAGGTCATCATCAGGGAAGAGGATAGCTGGACTGATGACAAACTGGACTCAAGTTGGGGCCAGGAGTAGGGTCTTGTACTGGGTCACAAAGTCATTAAACAATTGGTATTATTTTGTTCCTTAGAGGAAGACCTCATCTGCATTTAATGTTATGAATATCAGATTCTGACACTGTTAACTCATTTGCTTTCTTTTAATAAGCTAGCAGTAGTCTCCACAAATCTTTGACAGGTGGGCCATCCTGTGGCTCTAGGGTCAAATCATTTGGACAGATGTGACACAGGAAATTTCCATGAGCTCGATGTTTGGGTAAAATCCCCTTTGTCTTTTGTGTCAAGGACAGACAGATGAAAAGGTTTTGAGTCATTTGGAAGTCCCAGGGCTGGGGGTAAATTCAGAGCTCTTTTTAAAGCCTTGAATGCCTTTGGTTTATCTCATTCAAAATTAAGGGCTTAGTTTTTCTTCTTTGTGCTTGTGTATAGGGGCATTCTTATTTCCACAAACTCTGCTATCCAGAGGCTGACATACTCAGTTGTACCTAGGAATTCTAGAACCTTTCCTTTAGTCTTTGGAGTTGGAATCTGAAGGATGGCAGCAATCCTGCTGAGACGGTCTCCATTTCCCTCCCTTCTGCTTGCAGCCAAGAGAGGTAGCATTCTACAAATTTGGCCTTTTTTAGATGACATTCTGTAGCCCTAAGGCTACAACTCTTGTAACAGTCCCTCAATGGTCCTTTTATAAATTATTTTCCCAGGAAACCTCTAAAGGAAGGGCAGGAGGTTAGCATTTAATGTATCCTCAAACAGGGTTGGAGAGTTTTTAAATCCTTAGTGCATCCTGATCCAGGTAAGTTTCACACTGCAGACCTCCCTCTGTGTCTGTCTATTTAAAAGAAAATAGACTCACCTCTGCCAATATGAGGCTGAAAAATACATCGTTCAGAACCAGGAGAGTGTATACCTTTTTCTCTGGAGGAATCAGACTCAGGAAAATCATAGGTCCTAGATTTCTTTACAGGCAGGAGAGGAGTATTCCAGGGTAACTGACAGGACACCAGGGTGCCTGTCTATTCTCACCATTCAATATGGGCTTCAACTTTCCCTTTTGCTTCCAAGGACATTGTGTACTGTTTAATCTGGACGGAGCTAGCTGAAGCAGTTGGTTGAACAATTATAGGAACTTGGTGTTGGGCCAGTCCTGTACTGTTGCTTTCCTCTAGCAGAAGGCAAGGCACCAAAATTATGCTTGATTTCTGTAAGTCTGTATCTCATAATCAGAGAAGGTGATGGTGACTTTCAGTTTATGCAAAAGGTCTTTTCCCATTCAGTTCCTTGTTGTTGTTTTTTTTTTTTTTTTTTTTTTTTTGGTTTTTCGAGACAGGGTTTCTCTGTGTAGCTTTGCGCCTTTCCTGGAGCTCACTTGGTAGCCCAAGCTGGCCTCGAACTCACAGAGATCTGCCTGCCTCTGCCTCCCGAGTGCTGGGATTAAAGGCGTGCGCCACCAACGCCCGGCCCCTTGTTGTTAAATACAAGTTAAACTACCTCCAGCAACTAGGACCTAAGTATACCTTAATTTTTAAAATTTTATAACATTGTCCTAATATCTGATGTGAGCTGGGATACAAAAGGAATCTTTTTAGGTGCTGTCTGTCATCATTGAAAAAGTACCCAGCAAAAGTTATGTAACGCTCATTGGTCAATGTTGGACAGAATGGAGAATCTGCTCTGTCCACGCTGTGTTTTCTGGCAGAAATCCCCCTTACCAGCATCACAGGGGTTTTGCTACCTTTATTTTATTTTTTAGAGAAAATTGTGGGTTTAGAGTTTTTAAATTATATGGATCTTTGGTAAATAAGAAGTCATAAATCATGAAGAGAAATAAGTAGAAATTTCACTTTTCCTTCAGGCTCAGTCCAAGGGAATTTCTCCTTCTGTAGGACTGCTTAGAGCAGGCTAAGAGTGGAGGGAATGCTCCCCTGGGAATTCCTTCCTCCATATGTGCATTCTGCTTAGATGCAGGAGACCCTGGATGAGAACCCTGAATCCTTGCAGTCTCCTAACTGGGACCAGTATGTACTTTGAGCAGGAATCAAACAACAAACAAAAAGAGAAAGTGCTCCTGCTCCCAGAGTGGGACAGGTAGAGGTGTTTGTTTGTTTTACTGAGGGACCTAGCCAAGATTTGGGTCCTCAACAGCAGGAGGCAAATGTCTTAAGCCAGTTTGGGGGATGATGTTACACCAGAGAGAGTCAAGAGTGAATACAGGGAAACAAAACTAACAGAAACACATAGAAACATGGTGATATTTTATTTGTGATAAAATGTGATTTTATTTGTATGTTAAAAAATAAAGTTGCCAGGCGGTGGTGGCGCACGCCTTTAATCCCAGCACTCGGGAGGCAGAGCCAGGTGGATCTCTGTGAGTTCGAGGCCAGCCTGGTCTCCCAAGTGAGTTCCAGGAAAGGCACAAAGCTACACAGAGAAACCCTGTCTCAAAAAACCAAAAAAATAAAAAAATTAAAAATAAAGTTGCCTGGGGATCAGAGCTAAGAGCAAGCTGTTTAGCAGAAGTCCGGCTGTGGTGGCACACGCCCTTAATCCAGTCACATGGCAGGCAGAATCTCTGTGTGTTCAAGGACAGAGCCAAGCGGTGACCCGAACCTTTAATCTCAGTACGAGCCATAGAGACCTGGAGGTCTAAATAGACAGGCAGTGATGAGAAAGTCATGTGGTTGGGTTTAGAACCAATAAAAAGACAAAACAAAAAGACAATAAAAAGACAGGACACAGGAAGAAGCTCTCTCAGGGGAAAGACAGCAGCGAGTGGTAAGATAATGTGGTCTTAGTTCTTGGCTACTGCTCCATCTCTGGGCTTTTAACTCTTTATTTGGCTCTGTGTTTCTTATTTAATAAGACCATTTAGAATTACATCTACAGAAACACACACACACAGAGAGAGAGAGAGAGAGAGAGAGAGAGAGAGAGAGAGAGAGAGAGAGAGA